>CAUYTI010142898.1:0-55806 GCA_963575145.1 Galago senegalensis
TTTCTTTCTTTCTTTCTTTCTTTCTTTCTTTCCTTTCTTTCTTTCTTTCTTCCCCCCCCTTCCTTCCTTCTTTCATTCTTTGTTTTTTCTTTTTTTTTTTTTTGAGACAGGGTCTCAACCTGTTGCCCTCAGTGGAGTGCCATGGCATTATAGCTCACAACAACCTCAAACTCCTGGGTTTGAGCACTCTTCTTGCCTCAGGCTCCCAAGTAGCTATGACTACAGTACCTGACACAAGTCCTGGTTAGTTTTAGTTTTAGTTTTTTTCTGTTTTTAGTAGAGACAGAGTTCTCGCTCTTGCTCAGGCTACTCTTGAACTCCTGAGCTCAAGGGATCTTCCTACCTTGTTCTCCAAGAGTAGCCAGGATTATAGGCATGAGCCACCACACCAGGCTATGGCATCTTCTTTAAGAGGCTGGCACTCATGAGAGGGTTGAAGCCAGCAAACACTGGGTTGCCAATAACGCTGGCTGAAGGCAGAGAGCTTGAGGAGGGAGCTGAAAGCAAGAAGAATCTCTGCCTTCAAAAGGAAACAATGCAACAACCATTCTTCTAGCGCTCTGTGGGATGTCTTGCCACCTTCTGCTGCTCCCCTGGATATGTGTGTGTGAGGAATACCTGAGGCTGGGTAATTTATAAAGAAAAACAGTTTATTTGGCACATAGTTCTGCAGGCTGTACAGGAAGAGTGGTGCCAGCTTCTGGGGAGGGAACTTCTAGCCAGGAAGGTGAAGGGGGAACAGGTGTGTCCCATGGCAAAAGAAGGGGCAAGAGAGGGAGGAGAGGGTGCTGGACTCCTATAAACGAGTGTGAATTAATGAAATAAGAACTTCATTATTACAGGGAAGGCACCATTCATGAGGGATCTGCCCCCATGACCCAAAGATGAGGCCCCACTTTCAACACGGGGTTGAATTTCAACATGAGATTTGGAGGGAATGAACATCCAAATCATATCACTGTGGCGCTCCAGATGAGCCAGATGAGTCCTCTGTCCTCTCTGGTCATGATCCCTCTCAAGGGCATTGGAAAGACCTTGAAACTAACAACAGTTAGTTTCAAAATCTACAAGGTGAGCATGCAGGGTTTGGAAGGGGAAGAAAAGGGCATACAGAGTGTGAATGGGGTCACGTGTTTGGTGTTGTCTCAACAGTGACATCTGCCAGGAGGGTGGTGACTGTGTCTGACTGGTCCTTAGATGATCCGTCCTGGCCCAGCACTGGTAGATCTTATGTGTTTAATGAATGTTTGAGAAATGTGTAAATACATTATCCCATTTGAACATTACAAAAACCTTGCAAGGAGACAGACTTTATTGTAGACAGTGTTGGTTACTGCTTGGGGCCAAAACAATTGCTATCTTGTTTTCTTCCTTTTGGTTCATCAAAGTTTGCACTGTCAGGTGGACAGAGCCACTGACTAGTTCTGGCCCAGGAACTGTGAGTGGAAGTGACATGGCAGGAAAGGCCTCAGTAGCTTCTCTGTCCTGTTGCTGCAGTGAATTCCTAAGGCCTGGTGCTGATGAGGTAGGTTGCCTGTCAGTACAGCCCTAAGTGGCTCTCTGGAGAAAGACAGAGCCCTTCACTCACTTGTGCTGGGCATGTAGCATGAACAGGAAGTGAGCTTTTCTATACTCTGTATAGACTAAACACTTACCCAACAGCAAACTCCTTCTCTTCATGTTATGTGCACAGAACTTTAAATTTTACCAGCTTCTCTCCTCTCTGTTCCAGAGGAAGCCAGATCCAGGGGAGAACTGTGGGTAATCTCTATCCCCTCAGCCAGTATCATGTTAGGGGTGGGCAGCTAAGTGGATCTGGTCAATATAATGTTTGAGAAATTCTGCTGGGGGAATTTTTTCTCACATATTGGCCAGGAGATAAAAACACTTCCTTTTCAGGGGTTATTATTTGGGGGGGGCCATGAGGCTTGGAGTAGCTAGAACCATCTTGTGGCCCTAAGTTAAGGAGATGCCAACACACACAGGTAGCAGACTGCGGGATGGGGGGTAGGAATTCCCTTTATCAATGACAAGGATGAAGTTCAAAGATCATAAAATGACTTGCCTACAACCTCTTGGCTTGTAAGTAGAAATCAGATCTTCTAAGTTTTCTTCTCTTCTTAGTGTTCTGGAGAACAGCAAATAGGTGTTCTCTTATCTCCCAACAATTAATTGGATATGCCTGCTTAAAGAGTTGTATTGACCATATCCAAGACCATATCCAAGCCAGGTGTGGTGGTTCACACCTGTAATCCTAGCACTCTGGGAGGCCAAGGCAGGATTATTGGTTGACATCAGGAGTTCAAGACCAGCCTGAGAAAGAGACCCCCCATCTTTACTAAAAATAGAAAAATTAGCTAAGCATGGTGGCATGAGCCTGTAGTCCCACCTACTTGCTGGAGCTCAAAAGTTTGGGGCTACAGAGAGCTATAATTACACCACTGCACTCCACCCTAAGTGACAGAAGCAGATCCTATCTCTGAAAAACAAAAAAAAGAAAAACAAAATAATTCCTCACACCCAACAGAGAAAGGGGGTTTGGGTTGATTAACAGTTTCAGGGGCAAACGATAGGGAAGCAGTGTACCTTTCTCAATCACTGCAGCATTCCATGTTACTTTTGGATTATTGTTACTATAGAAGGGAAGGTGTATTAACCACCTGCTGCTGAGTAACAGTCCCCTTAAAATTTAGTAGCTTAAAAATACTGAACTGTTTCTACTTCATTGTGAAACATTCCCATTCTGTGAGATGTGAGAAAATGGGTGTGATTTCACTGAGTGCATCTGTCTCCAAACCTCTCCTGGGGTTGCAATGGATCTCTTGGCTGGGGATGTGTTCTAATCTGCAGCCTGGACTGGGGTGGGTCTGCTTCCATGCTCACTCATGGAATGAGTTGGTTATTGGCAGGCTGCTGGGGCCTCAGGTTTTCACTGGTTGTTCCTCAAGTTCTTGCCACCTGGGACTCATCACAGGGAAGCTCACAACAAGGCCACTGGGTTTCCTGCAAGTGAGGGAGTGAGCAAGCAGGGGCATCCAGGAAAGGAGCCACTGTCTTCTTATTATCTCATCTTGGAAGGGATGTCCTGTCATTCTGTCCACTAGAAATGTGTCAGCATGTCCAGCCTGTGCTCAAGGGGAAGGGGTCACATAACAGAGTGACTCGTGGGAGATGGACTCAGAAGGCAGCCATTTCAGCAGCTGCCAGCCTACCACAAGCAACAAATAAAAAGCACACATAGTTACTTTTTAGGTTACCATTTCTGTAATTGTGTGGTTAGCCATTTTGCCTCAAAAATTGTGATTTTTCCTCTAAAGTTCCATCCTCTCTCTGTGGGTTTGAGCAATAAAGTGAGGGCTGTAGTGCCCTTTCCATGTCAAGGGCACAAGCATGGAATAATAATGTTAATTACAATGAATAGTTTTTTTTTTTTTATCAACAATGACCAATAATTTTAGAAAAGAGTTCACAGTATAGTGAGAGTCACTGGAACTGGCATGTCCCTTCTTAATCTTTCCTTCAAATCTTGGTCACAACACATGTATACTTGTTTTGAAGTCACTCACAACCAGTGCTGCCTTCTCTGAGTTTTGTCAGTGTCCCAGGCAGGCTAGGACCCGAGTTCAAATCTGGTCTGCCTCTGCAAATTTGCCTCATGAAGGGTAGTCACAAGAAGGAAGACAAGAAGGGAAGACATCTGTGAGGGCAAGGTCCATTCTTCAGCATTTGATGCTTCCTTGGGCACCAGACCCACAGTCTGAGAAGAGAAAGAAACTGTCTCAGGGACAAGAGATAAGGAAAAAAATAGGGTAAAATGGGTTACTATGAATCAAAGGGGCCGAGCAGTTGTGGGCCTTTTACTAGCTTATCGTTGTGGATAAGACAAGGGGAAGGAAACTGGACTTTCAATAAAGGGAGGCAGATTAAATTAATCATGACAGGAAAATGAGCAAGAAATGCTTTCACATTGTTATTTAATAAGAAAAATGTGTAATTAACTGATAAAAATAGTTTTTGCAAGAAGCAGGCAGTTAAATAGTTTATAAAGCCGGCCAGGCCCAATGCTCAGCATCCCTGACTGTTAGCAATCAGAATGCTTTTTATATGGTGTCTTTCTTTGGAAACGCACAAACCATCTCACCACAGACATTACCTCATTTGCTTCACAGCCTAATGATTGCTTTATGGCTGAGAAAGGGTGTAGGAAGCAAGTGAGACTGGAGAGATGAAGAAACTGAGGCATGGGGAGGGAGGCCTGATGGTGGCATTCCCAGCAGTACTTAGATTTTCTCATTCCTGACCTCCTGCCCCTTAATTGTGTCCAGCCATTAGCGAGGGATTTACATGAAACAATTGCTTGTCTCTTCCAAAAGCTGCATAGAGGAACCTGGGCTGTGTATTATGGCCGATATGATACTAGTCCTCCGAACGGGAGGTGGGGGTGGGAAGAGATCCTGGCATTTGCCATCTGGTAAGCCTGTCTTTAATCCTCAGTAAAGTAATGGAATGGAGATGAGGAAAAAAATGTGTAAGAATCAAGAGCATAATGCCACCATGAGCAAGCAGCTGTCTGGATTTTTAAAGAGCAAATTCCATGAGACAAATTTAATTGCATTTTTTAATAGAATTAAAAAAAAAAAACTTCCACAACATTAGTGGGTGAAGGAAATGAAATGGATGCATCTAGAAATCTCACTTGAAAGATGAATTCAACCAGGCTGGTTCTGAGCTCCATCTCCTGGATTGAAACCTGGCTGGACGGCCACGTGAGCAGCCGGTGGGCGTCCACGGAGTGACTGGAGACGGTGGCCAGCAGCGTGCTTCTGGCAGCCTCTGAGATGGGCCGGCATCTACAGAGCATCATTATTAATGACTTGCAGGAGGAGGTGATGAGCAGAACATTAATTAAATGTGCACATGTGGCCAAGTGGGAAATTGGCGGTGAAAACACCAGAGAGGCAGGCGCATAATACCCAGGTACTTGTTTTTCAGCTTCTGTGATTTGGCCTTCAAGAAGTGGCTTGACTTTGCTTCCCTGCTCTCTCCCCACTGTCTTGGGCTTGAACCAGATTTTTGCGCAGAGCCACAGGGGAGGTAGCAGCGGAGTTACCATTAGAGCAGGCTCACAAATCCCTTTGCCAAACACCAGGGTGTGCACAACTTGCAACTCTAAGCTGGTGCACTGAGAAATGAAGCCTGCAAAAATTATTACTGATATTAGCAAAGTAATGAAGCAGCTGCTGAG
Source organism: Galago senegalensis (assembly GCA_963575145.1). NCBI lineage: Eukaryota > Metazoa > Chordata > Mammalia > Primates > Galagidae > Galago > Galago senegalensis. The sequence continues at coordinate 5,246 of CAUYTI010142898.1, forward strand.
CTGGTTCATGGACATCTTGCCCCATTTCGTGGTGTGCTTAGGTGCCACAAAAGAAGAGCAAGCAGGTGATGTAGGGGTGGGGAGGTGTCTCCTCTGAATCATCTTTAGGGGAGTCCTTTGGTCTAGCTCATCTTTCCTAAGGGAAGAATAGATGGTTTGACTTGCGAATGTACCCAGGCATTTGGAAATGAGGTGGCGTGCCCCAAATCCAAAGAAAACCATGCTGGTGAGTGAAGGGGGGCATAGTTTTCACATTCAATCAGCACTTAGTTCTCTTCTTAAGATGTCATCTCTAATAACTCCCCTAGCTTGGCCAGTTGCTTTGTCACAACTTCGTCTTGGCACTGTCCCTGTTGGAACTTACATTTATTTGAAAATGACTCTGTTGCCAAGGCAGAAAGAATGGCTCCAGAAGAATGCAAGCTCCTCGCTCTGCACTGTGAAGTACTGTGTGTTCTGAGAAGGTAGATTATCTTTTGTTATTTTATTTAATTTGAGAGCCATTATCCAAACTCTGTAGACAGAGAGAGTTTTGTAATGGTGAAGGTGACACTGATCAACCTCAGGCCATTTTGAAACTACACTGTGGCTGATGAGGCAGCCAGGCAAAGTGTTTGGGGAGAGAGATGAAAACAGCAGCCCTCCCACTCACTGCACCAACAGTAATAATATGATCTCCAGAATTCACTGGCCATTATCAGGCATTACCTAATCTAATCCACACAATGATGCTATGAAGGTATTCCTATATTAATACTTATAATAATTATTATTAATATTGTCATCCCTGTTTTACAAATCAAAAAGTTTCAACAAAAGCACAAAAGCTTTTAGAGTACGGAGTAAACTTCAGGGAACAAAACCTGTAGAACTGTCCTGAGTCTCAAGCCCTTTGCTCCAGCATCATAACTATCACTTGACCTTGACCCAAGGTCATTTTATTGGGAAGCTTGATGTCTAAAATGACAGGTCTGGAGTCCAGAGATAGTCAGGGAAATGTTATTCTTTGATTATCTTTTAATATTTCTTTATTCTCTTTTTTTTTTAGACAGAGTCTCACTCTGTTGCTCTGGGTCACATTATAGCTCATAGCAACCTCAAACTCTTGGTGTGAAGCCATTCTCTTGCCTCAGCCTCTTGAGTAGCTGGGACCATAGGTGCCTGCCACAATGCCTGGCCAATTTTTTCTACTTTTACTAGAGATAGGGGTTTCCCTCTTGCTCAGGCTGGTCTCGAACTCCTGAGATCAAGCAACCCACCCTCCTCAGCCTCCCAGAGTGCTAGGATTACAGGTGTGAGCCACTGTGCCCAGACTGTTTAATGTTTCTCTAGGGGAGAGGCTGAGATTTACACAAAGGTTGGGCAGAGATGAAAGGCCCTTGGTGGAAGGCTGCTGCCTCTTTTCTACTCGGAAGCAATTTAGCTCTGGCCCCAGACTTGCATAATCTATCCAATTCAACACTCTGAGTTGTGTGGGCCCTCTATCCCAAGAAGCTTCTTCAATGCTCTCTGTTTATTTAAGCATGTCCTTTGAGTCTTACTTCTCACCTCTGGGAGCCTGTCAATTCATTTGTTCCATTGATACATAGAATGCTACCTTAGAGGACTTCTGATATATTTGGTTTTCTCCATAGTATTTTATTTCCAGTAATTTTATGTCCAGGTGTTATTTTAGCACCCTTTATAGATTGATACCCTAAGTTGCTACCCTGCTGGCCCTGCCAGAGTCACATTCGCTAACTCTCTGACTGAGATGGCAGGAAGTAGGTATTCTAGGATTCAACTGTGTTAACAAACAATTTCAGATTAGGATGAAAAGAAAGAAAAAACCTCTCAGTGGTGACATAGGTATTTTCAGCACTAAAGCTATAATTGCATGTTTTATGTAACATATCATGGGAAGACAATTAGAGATTTTTGTCCCAAGTCTCCATTTATAGATTATATATCACCATCCTATGTCTTCTTAAATGCGACTTTGCACTTTGCTGTAAAGGAGGAATCTAATTTCTCTCTTTTGAATTGGGGTTGACCTTATGACTTGCTTAGAATCAATAGAATGCAATGGAAGTGACTCCATGTGATCTCCAAGATTAGGTCAGAGAAGGCAACAAAGCTTCCAATGGGTTCACTTGGGAGACTTGTTCTGGGAGAACTCAGTGTCATGTAAATAGTCCAACTTCCCTGAGACCACTGTGGAAGAGAGGTCAGATGAGGGACTCTGGTCAGCAGTCCCATTGGAGGCCCAGCCTCATGGCCATCCTTAACTAGGTGGGAGACGTGATTAAAGCCATCTTGAAGCTAAGTTACCCTTATTCTAGTTAAGTGCCACTGAGTAAGCTCAGTTGACTTCATCAGGAGCAGATGAATTACCCAGCTGAGCCCTGCCTGATTCCTGACTTGCAGAAGTCATGAAATTTAATAACCTCCTTGTTGTTTTAAGTCAGTAAGTTCTAACGTGTGTTATACAGAATGAAGACTAGAAAATTTCTCACCATTCACATTTAATTCTGTTCAAATTTAAAAGAAAACAAGACAAACAAAAAAGACATTCCATTCTGTGTAACTGACTATGGCCTGTATCACCATTGCCCCCTTACTAACACGTCTCTCAATAAGGAATCAGGTTCATTTCAGATATAGGTTCCTATCTTGCTTTCTAGTCAGTAGAATTAGCTTGAGGTGGAATCAGTATTACTATATGAGCCATGGAAATACTTGTGAAAATTCTTTATGCCCCATAGCTTGATTTATATGAATTATAAGATCTTTAAAATGTCATAGGTAAGAATACCAGGCTCAGAGCCATATAGACTCAATTGTGAGAGAACAGTTGGATTAGATAATTGTTTTCTGAGTTTAGCACTTGGAGTTTCACAAAATTTGGAAGACTGCTGATGGAAATTGGGCTTTGGATATGAGATTGCTAACGGTGAGGGTGGCCACATGGAAATGACTCCCTCCAAGTGGCAGGCTGTTTAGTGGAAATATGTTTGTAAGTGGATAAGCATCAGTTTTTCTGAGGGGCACTTCTGTAGGGGGTGATAGTACTTTCCAACTAAGAAGAAGGCTTTTTAACTTTTCATTTTGCATCAAGGCTGCCCTCTCTGAAACTGCTGGGATTCACCTCTCATAAGGAAGTCTCTTGGAGTCCCACTTGTGTTTCACCAACTGTTTCTTTTTTATTCTTTGGACACCATATCTAAGCCATTTCTCCTCTTACTCTTTTCTTTTGCATCCATCCCCTCTTCCTGATCATTCCCCTGAACTTTCTTCCATCAACTCTCCTTTCATCTCTCTAGTGGGGAAGACAACAGGGAAGGAAGCCTGTGTGTGCAGGTGACCAGCGTGTGGTGGTGCACTGCTAGAAGCTTTCCAGATGTAGTAAGGTTTTCTCTTCTGACAAACTTTTGGGCTAAGTGGGATTATTTTCATTTTTCCAGACAAGGGACACTGAGGCCCAGAGCAGTGGAGTACCTTGCTGAAGTTCACCCAGCAGTTAGTTGCTGCAGCTGAGTATGTTTCTAAAACTATCTAAGAAATCATTGGTAGCATGACTTGGGAGGGAGAACTCAATTTATGGCACATAGTCTTGTTTAAGTTAACTTTTTAGTAAATCATAGAGTGTTTTCCACAGTAAGATCATGCCAGTAAATTCTTTGTTGTCTTTATGAAGTCTAGAGTTAAACAAACAACAAAGAATAAAATATCCAGGTTTTGTTACAGATATAAACCTGAATCTTAGGGTATCTTGCAGTCAAGTTTCTGGTGAATGTAACAGGCAAGTCTATGAATGTTTTCTTTAACGAGGTTTAGTTCCATCTCAGGGGGCTTCATGTCACACTAACAATGCAGGAATTTAAGAAAAAGAATATCTATTATAACCTTAAAAACACATAATTGAGGCCAGGCATGGTGGCTTGTGCCTGTAATCCTAGCACTTTGGAAGGCCAGAAGTTCAATACCAGCCTGGACAAGAGTGAGAACCTCTTCCCCCCTTACAAACAAATAGAAAAATTGGTCAGGAGTGGTGATGCACACCTATAGTACCTGGTACTTGAGGGGGCTGAGGCTGGAGGATTGTTCCAGCCCAGAAGTTTGAGGTTGCAGTGAGTTATGATGATGCCATTGCATTCTAGCTTGGGCAGCAAAATAAGGCCCTGTCTCAAAAAAAAAAAAAGTATAGTATCAAAATGTCAGTAACCAGCATCTAGTAAGTGTCCAATAAATATCTGTTGAATGAATATATGAGTATTAAAATTTTTACTTTTGGGCCAAGCATGATATCTCACTCCTATAATCCTAGTACTCTGGGAGGCTAAAGAAGGTGCACAAGAGGTCGAGACCAGCCTGAGCAAAGCAAGACTCTGTTTCTACAAAATAGAAAAACTAGCCGGGCATTGTGGCAGGTGCCTGTAGTTCCAGCTATCTGGAAGGCTGAGACAAGAGGACTGCTTGAGCCTAAGAGTATGAGGTTGCTCTTAGCTGTGATACCATGGCACTCAACCCCAGGGTGACTGAGTGATACTCTGTCTCAAAAAAAATTTTTTTTTACTTTTGTACTTTTTAGGGGACTATGCAATGTTTTAGGTTATGCTGAATTTTGTGACTGTACATCCCACTTGTGTATGTGTATACGGGGATGGGAGCGTGGAGGGTTGGGTGGCTGGGGCCATCTGGGAAACTTAAAAGACGACTTCCATGGGCAAGTCATGGCATCATTCTGGTCCTCAGTTTTCCCATTTGCAAAGTAAAAGGCGGAGGGAAATGACCTTTTTGGTCATCAAGATGTATGACCATCTTGAGACCTAGATATGTTTTCATTAAATGTGGAATCTGGTAGCAAGAATGCTGAGTGCTGCCATACAGGAGGGATTTTTAATCCAAATATTATTTATCCAGTGCTAATCAAAAATACAATGAAGGGATTTAAAAAAAATAAAAAGCAAACTGAGACCACTGCCAGACTATAAAACATGGTCTTTTCCTCTCTTGCTCTTACAGATTCATTCTAACATCTGGGGGATTTACAGGTGTTGAAATTGCCCCTGAAAGGAGCCTTTTTATTTGCTGGGGTGATGGAAATATATTGATAATTACAGGCAGAAATTAAGGTTTTTTTTTTTTTAAAAATAAAACAATTAAAAGGGTTTAGAGTTTAAATGAAAGAGAATGCAATTTTCCTTTATTTTATCTATCATTAAATTGATGTTACAAGGTATTAGAAGAGTTTAGTCAAGGCTGATTTTCAAATATAATTCACCCTTATGTGGATAGTTGGAGAAGAGTGTGGGAAAAGCTCTGTACCTGTGCCCACAGCACACAGGTGCCTACACACACACACCCCTCCAGGGTTTTTCTTTAAAAATTATGAAAACTCAAGTGGTGACCAAGGATTGGCAGAATGTGGACTGAAGGACATATGGGAAACTAAAGGAGCAATCTCTGTTTGCTGCTAAGAGGCTATTCTGGATTTAGTGGCAAAATTGTACATTATTTCTTCTTTTGTTTATTTTTGAGTGGTTAAGTGCATGAGTCTAATATGCAAGCCTGGATAGGTGACATCTGAACAGATCTGAGATTATCGTCAGAAGTGCCCTGGGCTGCTCACATGGCCCTTGACTGCACCCGTCTCTCCCCAGCTCTGTGCCCAGGGCCATCACATGGGTTGTCTGAAATTGGTCAGGATAGCAGTGGCATTGAAATCATGAAAATCAGTAAATGTTTCCTGTCAGCACCCACCCTTCAAATCTGATTGTAATTTAACTACAATTTGTGGTATATATTTATCAACACCCTACTGACCATAGTTAAAGAAAACAACAAAATTAATGGGACATGTTGCATTTGCTGTTATTTGCAATGATAATTAAATGTAAATTATTCATATCTGTTCATATATAGAACCAACTTCCTTTTACTGAGTCCCCACTATGTGTTAGACCTGCTGCCTGTAATAGGCTGCCTGTAGTCCTGGTAAGAACCCTGGAAGGCTAGTGTTAGCCTCCATCTAATAGGCAAAGAAACAGAGGCTCAAATGGAGATTCCATCAGTTACTTGCGGTTACACAGCTGGTTGATTGATTGACCAGGACTCAACCCAACACACTCCCGCCTGCAATGACTGAACTCTGTGTTGCTGAGATCAGCTCACGAGGCTATAGGGAACAGATGCTGCTGAGGGAAACAAAGGAATTTTGAAGCTTCTTGTAAGTCTCCATGATCCAAAGTTTGGAGGCTGAGCTGTCCAGTGCCTCATCTCTGCAGTAGGGCCAGCATCCTGGGCTGGCCCAGCTTCCCAGAGCCCCTGGAAAGGAGCTTTCTTGTGTCTCCATGGAGCGGAGAACTAGTTTCACAGCAGTGGGGCTCCAGTGAAGGATTTTCTTTTCGCCCTTGCCTTGATGTGTTTGTCACCGAGGTTTTCTTGCAGAACCTCAACCACCGTTTTTTTCCTCCTTGAGCAGTCTCTCCCACTTCCCTTCCTCATCTGACGTCTGTGCTGCCCACGTGGTCATCTGCCATCCAGTCCCCGCCTGCCATCCCTCCCTCCTCGCTAACTTCATCTTTGCTCCCAACACATCTTGGCAGAGCACAACCTTTTCCCATTTTCTGAGCATTCCCTGGGTTTCCCAGGGTAACAGGGCAGGGAAAATTTTGTTATTCTAATAATTGGCAACAGAGTTTCTTTAAGGGAGCTATGGCTTTGGTTCTAAGAGATGCCTGATGAGTGCTTGGGGAGGGGAGTCTGGACCAGCATCCCCACCCTCACCCCCTGGCTCTGGGAAAATGCGGCTGCCTTGCACGGTGCTGGGGCTGGACAAACAGAACCTTGGAGTGAAGTGACAGAGAGGACAGGTTTGGAGGAAGGAGAGAATGGAAATCTGCCAGGGGCATTTCAGTGAAATTTATAAAATGTGAGAGTTGAGTGAGGGATTTTTACATTCGATTGTGGGAAATGAAGAAGGCGCCAATTCCACACTGGGGTTGATGTTTGTGGACAGAGGTAGCTGGTTAAGAAGTTGGAGCCAAAGGTCTTGAGGAGGGGCCCCTGGAATTACCAGAAATCTGGAGAAGCATTTTGTGCCTCCACAGCATGGGTGAGAGGTGGGTTCTGGCCAATTATCTTCATACCCACCAAGTGCTGGGGAGCTTCTAGCTGGTGTCTGGCTTACCCATGTTTCCAATAGCTCACAGCTTCTCCAAACTAACCAGCCTGTTCTGGTCTTGACTGGCTCAAACATTCTCTTGCCCTTTCTCCACGTTCTTCTCCTTGGGCCCTGTGCAGATTTAGGATATGAGGGAGCTGAGTTACTGGGACAAGGAAGCTAGGGAAGATGGAGCACCTGGCTGTGGAAGGGGGGCAGGGGCCAAGAAAAGAGGGGGGATCATAAAGAAAAAAGAAGTTTCACTTGACAGACTTCCCTCTGCCAAAGAAAATAAAGTAAAACAAATACATAGCCCAAGCCTAAACTGCCATGAAAATAGGACTGTTCCCCAGCAAAACTATCACTGAAACAAGAACACTCCACTTTCTAGAGGTTAGGTGGTGGGGGAAGAGTCAAGGGCAGCAAAGCCTGGGCAAGCTCATTGCTCAGGGCACAAATGTCATCTATGAATGCCAGGCTGAGATAACAGGAGATGGTTGGGGGGGGCACTTCGTACCTCACTCCGTTATTCACAGGTACATGCCAGTGAGAACTGATGTCTGAAGTTCTGTCCCCTGAGGGTGAAGTTAAAACTGGAATGGAAGGCAGTTAAATGGGCCTTTAACGAGAGTTGTGGAGAGTTGATCAAGGTGTGGAAATCCCGTCGGTGGCTGACATCACACAGAAAGAAATTGAGGAGATTCTCTTTCAAGTCTTGGCTGATGGGTTTTGAGCTGGATAGCTCATTTTAAAAATTGACATTATGAGTGCTTAGGATGTGAGTAAAACACCTCAAATTCTTCAACCAGCCAATTGTGAACAGAGGAAAAATAATCCTGTTTTTGATGACTTGCCTTAGTCACTGAAGGTGATTTCCTAAACTCCAGAAAATTGTTACCAATGGCAGACTGTGGATGCCATTGCCCTTAGTCAGTAAAATAGCTCCAAATAGTAGGAAAACATTCCAACCTCTACCAAAAGGGAAAAGAAAGGCATTCAATAAAATTACTCAGACTTTAAAAACACAAAACACCATTTCTCCCTTTGCATTAGTGTAGTAATAGAAATTCTAGCAAAGATAATTCTCAAGCATGCAATTGTATAAACTCATCTTCTGAATAGAGAGACAGGATTTAGGGTGGTGTTTATGATCAGATCCAAGTGAGCGCTATTTGTCTGTCATGTCCCAGCTGACACCACCCTGCCTGGCTTCTTTGTCTGCCAAGTGTATACAGTGAGATCTAAATCAATGAAGACATGTCCCATGTCTTTACCCGAGTGAGCCAGAAAGAAGAGCATTTACAGCGACCAAGAAGACATTCCAGAAAAATTCAAAGAGATTGATTAGCCACATACTTGGGGTTGTGATTGTCTCTACCTCATAGGATTATTGGGAGAATTGACTATGATCATTGTTGTAAAACTTTAGACCAGGACCTGGCACAGGAAATGGAACTAGAACTTTTGTTTAAAAGTGGTGGGAAGGTTCCACGATGTGGGAAATTTAAAAATTATTAGAATGTAGTCATTTCCTTAAGAACTTCAAAGAGTAGAGGGTAGAGGAAGACAGGTTGGAAGATAATTGTGATCTATAGCCTGTGGTGAATACTGCGTGTAATGAGTAGTAGGGGTGTATGTTGGGTATGCTCAGGAGAAACCTCAGTGCTTGGAGAGGGGGCAAGAGAAGGGGGTAGAGCAGTGGTTCTCAACCTGTGGGTCACAACCCACAGGAACTGTATTAAAGGGCTGTGGCATTAGGAAGGTTGAGAACCACTGGGTAGAGGAAGACAGGTTGGAAGATAATTGTGATCTATAGCCCATGGTGAATACTATGTGTAATGAGTGATAGGGGTGTATATTGGGTACACTCGGGAGAAGCCTCAGTGCTTGGAGAGGGGGCATCCATTTAAGGGTGAAAGGGCCATCTACTTGCATTAAGCCTGTGAATGGAAAGACCAGGTCCTAGCACGGCCAGTGTTGTCATTCTGCCATCCTGATGATAGATGGGGACACATGAGCAATTGAATCAAGTCTCTGCCAGCACTGTGGATGGTAGGGATGGACTTTTCACTCAGAGCCAGTAGGCCACAGTCTGCTTCAGTGGTCACACTGACATAGGTTTGTGACCTTCCATGGAATTCCCCTGTGATTTGGCATACTCCCATCTGTCTGGAACTTAGGACCAAGCTGGTGGTAAAGGACTTGGGAAAATGAGGCTTGAATTAAGTGACCTCAGAGCTAAGCCAGATGGGGCTGGGGTCTCTTCCTTTTTCTTTCTTTCTTTCTGTCTTTTTTTTTTTTTTTTTTAGAAGAGAGTTTTTCATTTCCAAAGCTTTGGGAGCAGTTTCATTAAGGGCATAGAGGTAGAAATGAGATACATAGAGATTCAATAGTAACTCTTACTGCCTTGCTCTTTGACCCTCAGAAAATTATTTACATGCTCTGGATCCCAATTCCTCTGTCTGCAAAACAAGGAAAATGAGGCCTACCATATTAGTTATTTTCTCTTTCCCTGAGACGGCTTTCTCTGTCACTCAGGCTAGAGTGTAAGCATAGTTCACTATTTTTATCAAAGAGTTTTATAGTTTGGCTCTTACATTTAGGTCTACAATCCATTTTGAAGTTTTGTATATGGTGTGAGGTAGGGGATCTGTCTTTATTCTTTTGCATATGTATGGATATCCAGTTGTCCTAGCATCATATGTTAAAAGACTACTCTTTCTCTTTTATCTATCTCTTAGTATCCTTTATTAGTTTTGTAGAACAAATGATGTGATTTACATAAAGTTCTTAGTATATAATGTTCTAATGTATGGTAGCTATTATTTTATTACAATCTTCTTGAGATCTATGCAAGGTTGGCACATAGTAATAATAATAGTAGGAGCTAACATTTTATTGAGTACTTTTTATGTACCTTGCACTTCACTCCAATTAACTCAATTATGAGATAGGTACTATTTAATCTCTTATTCAGATGAGAACATTTAGATTTAGTGTGGCCAGGAACTTATTCAAAGCCACAGAGATAGCAAGCCATGAAGTGGATAATTTAATTCAGACAGTTCTTGACTGGGATGGGAACTGATCTCATGAGATACAAGTAAGAGGATTGTTTGAAAGAAACATAGAATGTTGCATCTAATGATTTGAATGGAGAGAATCAATAAGGTGGTTCATAGAGCTAGACCATGCAGGTTGAATCCTGGCTTGGCCACTTACAAACTGAGTGACCTTAGGCAACTCAATTTCTTCATCATAAAATGTGGATAATTAGGCTTCTTATCCCACGGGCTTGTCGTGAGGCATACATGAGCTTACATGGGTAAAGTACTTAGGACAGCTCCTGGCGCAGAGAAAATGCTATGACACTGATGGAAAGCTCTAAATCTGAGCTCCAGCTTCCTTTCCAGAATGGTTCCTATTGCCAGGTCTGGCTTCATGGGTGTGCACCTGTGAGGCTACCTGAGCTGCTGTGCTCAGAAGGGCCTTGGACTTGGTTTAATGCTCTGTTGTTACCATCCTGAAATTTATAATTAGTTTTGAACAAGGGACATTTTCATTTTGTACTGGGACCCACAAATTGTGCAGCCAGTCCTGGACAGGCCACTAGACTGGCTGGGAGAGTTGGCTCTGTCATAGCGATGGCTGGCACAGCTGATGCAGGCATCTCTCTTTACACACACACACACCCACACACACCCACAACATTTTAGATACTCCTTGGTTGCTCTGAGCTTTAGTGGATCTCAATGTGGAGGGCAGTGGTGTGTGGTTTAAGCACCATGTCATGGAAGCCAAAGTGCACCCACTTGACATTCCTGATTTATTACCTAAAAGTGAAGGCAGTGCATCCTGGGCCCCAAATCCTGCCTCTATTATTGGACTGAAAACCTCCATTGACTTCAGCTGGCAGCCTACACCACTAATTGAGGACAGAGTTTGGCCCCGCGGGTTTTATATAGAACATTTTTCTTTATTTCTTGTTTTCATGGGTGTGTGTTGTGGGCTGGGGATTATTTTTATGTTTTTCCACTTCCTGATTAGTTTTAGGACTTGTTTATTTGGAGACTGCTTTAATAAATTTGCACAGCAGGGTGAGTTAGTAACAGGGTTTGTGTATTTCACCAGGAACCGCCTTCATTTCAGTTTGGGTTTTGGTGTTTAACTTCAGGGCATGGTCAGCCTGTTTCAGTAGCAAACCTCTGCTAGAGGGTACCCATGTTGACCTAGACATGCCATTGTGGTTTAACTAGAGGGAGGGGTTCTGCTCTCGTGGGACACAAGGATAGCGCGTCACCATTGTGTTTTAAGGTGCACTTCAGTCCAAATAGTGTTTTCCTCTCTGTTGCCTCCTCTAGACTGTGGAGACCAGAGGGCAGGGACTTGGTCATGGGTGTGGCTGCCGTGCCTAGTAACAGCTCCTATCACAAAAACCTTCATTTTAGTAACTATTTCCCAAGTCTCTGCTGTGTGTCAAATGCTGATGTAGATGTGATCTGAGCAAGATAAGTGAGTTCACTGTGTGAGAGGGGCTTACATTCTCTGGGTGAAACACAGATATGGGTACACAAAGGACTGTAATCAAGTAAAACTGTTAAAACAAACTCCGAGTGTAATGCAGTAATCCAGCCTATGTGCCCATGTACATGGTGGACAGGGAGCTCCCGGAAGAGGTGACAGCTGGGTTGAGAAATGAGGCAGGAAAAGCCCTGGGTCACCCAGCATTGCAGGCTGAGGGGACAGCTGATGCAACAGCCCCAGAGCAGAAACAAGCTTGGCTTTGAGGAGCAAAAGGGAGGCGGGGACATAGAAAACAATGCAGACAGTGCTAAGAGATGAGTCTGGCCAGGTCCCCACGCCCCTGACGGTGTCAGCCCTGGTAAGAAGTTAGGTTTATTCTAAGAGCAATGAAAACCTTTAGAGGGAGAGACGCTGATTATGTTTTCAAAGAATACTCTGGCTGCTTTGTGCCAAGGAGGTGGGGTGGGGAGGGCAAGTTTGGAAGCTGGAAGATCTATCAGGGACTTTTGCAGTACTGTGTTGAACCTGACTCAACTATTTCCAGAAAGAAATTGGTGCTGTCCTTGCCAAAGCTGGTGGTGGCCCATGGGAGTGGAGGGACAGCTCAGAGTTCAACAACCTCCTCCTTTGGGAGCCAGGGTGACACTCCTTTTGGCTGAGTCCCTGCATCTGCTTTGAAAATGAACTTCAGGAGCCTGAAGTCCTGGTCCGGAGGTGCTAGTGAGACTGACTTTTTAGAAAGTGAAGAAAGAGCCTGGCTCGAGATGGAGAGGGAGGAGTCCCACAGGCAGGGGCTGACTTCACTCCACGGGGAAGCTTGAGAGAGGGGTCACTGTCAAGCAGAGGGACAGTGTGGCAAGGAGTGAGGGGAGAAGGGCTGAGTGATCGCTTGTTAATAGAGGGTGCGTTGTGGCACCGTCAGCCATGCGGTGTCGGCTTCGAGACCTGCACACTGGAACTTATTTAAAGAGGCTATTGTAAAAGTCTCCAAGCCAGTTAATTACCAGTTTTTGTTATGTCAGGAACTCCTTGAGTTAAAGCAGAAAGAAACCATTCATGAGTAGGTTCCAGTTCTGTAGTTTAATGGGACAAGTAAAAAAAAAATTGAAAAACTGATAAAATGATTTAGTTCACAGAAGGATTGAAAACCCTCACAAGAAAAGCTGAAATTACATATTGTGCTCCATCTCCTTCCATAGAGGCCTCTGAAATGGCCGCAGACTTAATTGGACTAATGACCCATCGCTGCTCTGTGTACGAGTAAAACTTCAGGTGCCTGTGGGGAATGGACAAGGCTGTGGAAATGGCCCTGAGATGTGAACCCAGGTGAGCATGATGACCCAGACAGGCTTTCTGATCACGTGCAACGTGTGCACCCAGCTGGGGGTGTCTGTGACCAGGTTCCCATCTGTCTCATGGCCCAACGAGCACGTGGAAAACCAATGAAACAAACGCCCCCCAAGACATTCAACTAGAGACAAATTTGGGAAGGGCTGGGAGGGCCAGTGACGGGGGATGAAGAGGGAGAGGAGAACGTCTAAAATGTATTAACTAAATTTATGAGGTAACAAGTATAATTTTGTAATCTGAACCACTTGAGATAAGAGGAGGCCGACTGTGAACATCTCTTCACATGCAGGGTTTTATTTCAGCTCCCCTATTCTAGCTAATTCAAGTTTCCATTCAGGGACGCTTCAGACCCCCGAAGTGGCTCTCTGCAGTGGTGGCTGGAGAAAATGCAGCATCACGGAATCTGCCTCAGGATTTTACTCACTGAGGACCTTGGAGTCACATAGATTTGGGTTCTGATCTGTTTCTGGCACCTGCTGTTAAGCTGGCCTCATCTGTCAGAGACAGTGCCCCCAGTTACTGGTGGCCCTGGCACATGGCAGTGGTGGGTGGCCTGGAAGGTTGTGGTGGACCCTGGGGAAGGCTGTCTGCTGTGGGATGGCCACTGAGCTGGGATGCGTGGTGCAGCCTCTGCTCAGCCAGCAGACACCATCCTACCCACCTGGGATGGTTGAGATTTTCTCCAGCAAATTTTTCTTTATATTTGAATCTTGGGATTATGTGAGAGAAAAACTGACAGGGGCTAAGGAACAAGGGGGATTTTAAGTTCACTTCTGAAAGAAGAGTTGAGTATTTGCTTTGTTCTTCTGGTTGCTTCTCCCTTGCCAGCTGTGAGGGGAGCACCTTCTCTAAAGGAGCCACCCTGTGGCCTGTGGAAGGTCTTTGTAATTTGCAAAGAAAAGGTGAAAATGTGGTCAAGGTGAGGCCGGCAGGGGGTGAACAGGATGTTTATGGAAACCTCAGATGATGCCAAGTTTGGGTGGTAAGGTCTGGCCCTGGTGAAATGGAGAAGCAGTGCACAGTCTGCTTGGGGAGGGTCAGTGGCTGGAAAGGGCATGGGACTCGGTGGGAAGAGGGAGGATGAGAAAGGTGGGCCAGGGAAAGGGGCCTGGGACTAAACAGTGTGCCGTCTGTGTGGGCACCTGAGGGAGGGGCCATCGCTAGGGGCTTGGTAGGCAGAAGCATGCTCAGAGGGGTCCTTTGCTCCTCCTTTGACTGGGAACTTAACTGAAAAAGTAGCAACTTTGTGATGACTGCCAATTCCAAAGAAAGGGGAAATATGTGGAAATGTAGCACCAGGGAAGGTTGAGTTCCTGCTATGTACGTGACACATGTGGTGGCCTGGAGATGGCCCCCAAAGTTATCCAGCACTAATCCCCAGAACCTGTGAATGTTACCTTGTATGGAAGGTAAAGAGGCCGTGCTTAAGTTAAAGATCTTGAGATGGGTCATCAGGTGGGCCTTGATGTTACTGCAAGTGTCCCTGTAAGAGGGGGGCAGTGGGAGATCTGACCACAGAAGAGGAGGCAGGAGATGTGATGAGGTCACAGTGAGAAAATGTGATGGAATTCAAGGCCAAGCATGGTCTGTGAAGAGCCAGGACATGGATTCCCCCCTGGAGCCTTCAAAAGGGCCAGCCTTGCCCAAGTATTGATTCTAGCCCACTGAGTTTGATTTTGGACTTCTGAGCCCCAAATGATAGGAGAATAAGTTTGTTTGTTATTTTTTATCTTTTTTTTTTTTTTTTTTTTTTAGAGAGGGCCTTGATCTTTCACCCAGGCTAGAGTGCAGTGGTCTTATCAGAGCTCACTGCAACCTTCAGCTCCTGAGCTTAAGCAATCCTCCTTCCTTGGCCTCCTAAGCAACTGGGACTACAGGCACCTGCCACTATGCCTGTAGCCTATTTTTTGCAGAGATAGAGTCTTGCTGTTGCTAAGCTGGTCTTGAACTCCTGGCCTTAAGTGATCCTCCTGCTTTGGCCTCCTAGAGTGCTAGGATTACAGGTGTGAGCCATTGCACCCAGCTAGTTTGTACTGCTTTAAGCTACTAAGTTTGTGGTGATATGTTGCAGCAGGTATAGGAAGTTAATAGAATGTGTGACTTTTGCCATATTTGCCCTCCCTAAGCCTCAGTCTCCCCAGCTGCAAAATGGAGGTGTTGCTATTAATCCATACCCTCTCCCTCATGGGCTTGCTGTGAAGCTCAACTGAGACTATTGATGAGAGAGCTTATGAACTGTAATTCACTACACACGTGGACTTAACAGTGCCTATCACAATGGTAGCTCTTTTTTTTTTTTTTTTTTTTTTACCATGTTCATCCTGAGTAATGAGAGAGTTGGTTAAAGTTAGAGGTTCTCCAGATCAGGGCAGGTGATGGCAGGATGGAGGGAAAGGAGATGGGGACAGGGAAGAGGAGGGTGGACACTGGGGCTGAGAGGTGAGCTTGTCACAGGCTTCCCAGGGCCCAACTGACAGGAAGGCTCCCCCAGCTGTCATCTGATGCGGCAGCTGGGCTATGGCCTCAGGTGTCCCCAGAGAAGATAATCGGTCCTCTACACCCCAAGTTCCTGTGTTGCTTGGAGAAAAGGGTCGAAAGGAATCAGTGGTTAGGGAGATGTTTTCTTAATTGTGGGCAGGGCTAGGCAAATCTTCCCTGACCAAAGGGGGCGGCACTTCACTGTGGACTTCTGGTCTCCAGAATTGTCAGACAATAACTTTCTGTTTTCTATGAAAAAAAAAAAAAGGCATTGCTGCTAGAGGACATTTGAAGACACGCAGAGAAGATCTAGATACTGAGGTAGTTTTTAACTACTTCAGTTTTTAAGGATTCCTTCTTTACCCCAGACAGGCCTAACATTAGTGATTGTGTTTATTATAAACTCAGAGGACAATTCCACTGAAGATCTTGAAGCCACCCCATTACTGTAAGCCTTTGTCAGTAACTTAGGTGAGATATGTTTTCTGCACTTATGACTTAAATCCATTCAATGCCCAATAAGTTTTCACAACAGCTTGAACAAAGAAAATATCATCGATAAGGCCTTAAGTCCCCTGAGACTTTGTATACTCTAGTTATTATCAGTATATTCTCCAACAATCCTGGGAAGTAGGTGGTTCATCCTGGCATTCCCATTTTCTCAAATTGGCCAGTAGTAATGGGATATAGTAGTTAAAGGATGTTTGCATTAACGCATGGCTGGATTCTTCAGGCCATCTGTGGCCCAGCCAGGACTGGGACTGGGCCGTCTGACCTGTAGGGCCACTGTCACCCCTATGTTTTGTGCACCAATGCAGGTCCTCTTCAGTACCACCTCCCCAAGTGGGTGATAATCCAATCCCAAAACGATAAAGATTTCTCTGTGTCTGAAATGAGCAGGTCCCCATCTAAATTAAGGTTACCTAATGGCAACAGAGAGAAAAAGGCAGGCTTCTGCAGGCGCAGAACAAGGTGACAGATGAATGGGGTGAGGGATGGGTTTTCCAGGCTTTGTCAGTTGTCTTGACAACAGTGTTTTACAGATGTGTGCAGACAGATCTGCATGATTGGAAGCATTGAAGTCATTTTTGTACTTTCCCCTTTCATTTTGCGTTTTCAGGGACGGTTCCGTCAGCGGGAGCTGTAGGGGACTAACTATCAGATGTGCTCTAACAACTGGCTTCCCTTGCTCCTAAGAGTGAGGTCCACCCTTGCTACCTCCATCTCTTCACCTCCCGCCAGGCCTCCCCCACCAGCTGCTGCTGAGTCCTCTAGTGATGCAGTAATTGCCAAATGGGTGGACGATGTCTGGTCCTTACCTTATGCGACCTCCCTGATGAGTCTGACTCTGTCCCACACTTTTCCTTCTTCAGTCTGCTTCTCCGTTGGCTACCATGACACCAGGTCGTTTCTTCCTGCTTCTCCTCCACTGCTCCCTGTCCCGGGCCCCTCTGCTGTCTGATGTTGTGCACTGAGGGTCCTCTCCCCCTGTGGACTCTCTCTGTGGTTCACCTTCACAACATAGCTTTGAAGACGGCCAACCCGTGAGCCTCTATCTCCAGCGTGGCTCTCCCAGATGGGTTTCTCCGACTCTCTGACCCCAACTCAGCCACTTACTCCTGTGTCTTGTTGTGAGCTGTTCCACACTCTCCAATGCCTGCCTCTGGGCAGGGCCCCCAGCTGCTATGGTTCCAGCCCAGTCCCCCCAGCACCAGCCTGAGCAATCCCTGGGACACTAGGCCCATGTTCTCTTGATTCTCCCATTTTTGTACTGTGTCCCTATTCCTCTCCTTGATGTGTTTAAATTCTACTCTCAAGCCTCATAATCACATCCTGCCCTATACTACTAAATTCTCTTGATTCTCCCATTTTCACACTGTGTCCCTGTTCCTCTCTTTGATGTGTTTAAATTCCACTCTCAAGCCTCATAATGACATCTTGCCCTATACTACTAATGCCCCTTACCCCTCTCTCATTTCCTCAAACTTGTTTGGTGAATTTACCATCTCGATGAAATGTAACTCGCTTCCTCCTGCCTCTGTGGATGAGCTGGTGATGCCCAGGGAAGAATGCACAGCCACGCCGACTGGTGGCTTGCATTAAATTTATGACCATGAACTTTACCTGGGTCCTTAAAATGCTGCCAGGCAACTCTGCTATTAGCTCCTGGCCCTTTGTTCTCTCAGTTCACTGGTGTCTTCTCCCCATACTCATCCCAGCTGATGACCCTGCTTCCCAAAATTCACTGAGAAAACCAGAGCTGTAGAAAAGAAAATCCGCAGACCCCCAGCCTGTGTCCCCTGCCCGCTACCCTCTGCTCCCACAGGCTCCTCCTGGCAGCTGGTTCCTCTGGATAAACTGTCTGTGACTGGGCCACAGCTAGTCCCTGTGCCTGTGGGCTATGCTGAGTCCCCCTCCTCTACTCAACTACCTGCCACTGTGTTTGCCCTTCACTTCTGGACTTTTGCGATGTCTTTCTCGCTGCTGGAGTGGTCTCATTAGTGTGGCCCCTAGTGCACTCCGAGTAACACCCAGAGTCCTACGGTGGCCCTGTCAGCTCTCTGGCCCTGTCCCGGCCGCGCTCTCCCTGCCTCCCTGCTGGTCGTCCCTACGTCTTCTTTCCTTTTCTGTCTGGGATGCTCTTCTCCCGGGCTCTGCTTGGCTGACTCTCTCACTTCCTTTGAATCTTTGCTCAAATCTTGCTTCTCACCAGGGCCTACCCTGACCACCCCAATTAGGATGGCAGTGCTCCTGAGCCCCCGTCCTGCTCCGGTCTTTGTTTTTTGGCACATCATCCACCTTCTTACATGGGGAGCTTGTTGACCATATTTCTTGTTACCGCCTGTCTCCACGTCGGCATGGAGGCTCCTTAAAGGGCAGGTGTCTGCCATCTGTGCATGGCCATATTCCAGACATCTAGAACAGCACCTGGCTCAAAGCAGGGGCCCAGGGAACTTTTGCTGAATGGATGAACACCTGCCGGTCCTATCCACAGAGGTGCTCCCTCAGCTCTCTCCTCTTCTTCCCCTTCTGGCCCAATTGCCTACGGTGTCAGCTGATACATTTCTCATACATCCTGCAGTCCTTCCTTCCCACCGCTCTGTGGAGTTAGTTAACTTATGCTCTATCAGGTAGATGCTCTGGGCATCCTCTTCACGTGCCATGCTCGTTTGCACCTCCAGACTTCCCGTGCTGTCGTTGCCCTCCCTGGAGAGCTCACCACGCCTTTGTCTGTACTTGAGGGTCCTCCCGGGTAGTCTCTCTTTCGTGAAGCCTTCCTGGGAGTGTTAGGCTCCTCCCAGGCTCTCGTGTAACCGTTTCAGGGGAAGAGACTGTCCTCATCTTTCTTTGTGGCCCCAGTACCTCCTTAGTGCTTGGGAGCATGCAGACGCGAACGTGCTCACTTCTTTGGGGGAACTTGCTAATGACAGGTGGCGGCTGCTACCCCACAGAGAGTGCCGGCAGAGCTCCCACTCACAGCCCTCGCACCCTGCCTGGCTCCTGCCTTCTGCACGCTTCTCTCCCTCCCCTGAGGCTCCTTCAGCAGCATCTGCGGACTTATCCCTGTTCTCCCACCACCAGGCCCTAGAAACAGCGTTAACCACAGCAGGAGTGCTACAGAAAGCTCCTTTCCATCATCTTTGAGTCAAAATAATGCCACCTCTACCCCTTTATCATGAAAATGTGTTCTTTACCTTTTTTTTAAAGACCCAATCCCCATGTTGGGCTCTATCTTAGCTGCTCAGAAATATCAATCACTATCGGATGAGTAAATAAAATGCATTTCTGCTCACCTTGGGATGGCTGGACCTAGTCATGGCACTACATCTGACTACAGGGGAGGCTGAGAAAGTGGTTTATCTGTGTGTCCAGGAATAGGAGGAGAACAGGGGTCAGGGGGACAGTACTGGAGTTCCCTCCACACCCTTTTGTGGTAACTATTAATATTTTCCCAAAGAACACATATTGTATTAACGGGTGGGGTATGGCTTTAAATCTCTGTTTAATTTACTCCCTCAGTGAACTTGGCTAGAACTCATGAACCACAAAGACTACTTTGACCTATGGAGTTGAGCCCTTCTCCCCTACTCCCACACACACCTGTTTACTCTTCTGAGTCTCACTGTGATAGAAGCTAAAGGAGACTATCCCTGCTAGTTCTTTCAGGGATAAGGGCTATTTTTAAGTGGGAAGAGACCAAATCTTGTGTAATTACATCAGTCATAATACCAAAAAGTCAAAAGAGAAAGAAGCCTGCATTAATCTTTTAAAGGATATTAATTTGTCAGGCACCTAGGAAATTTAGGAGCAATAGCTAGCTTCAGGAATAGATGGATCCAGCACTTCAAATAATGCTTACACCATCAACCCTCTCTCTCTCATCTGCATGCTTCCAGCTTAATTCTAAGATAGTCTCCTTGTATGACAGGTGAGATGACTGCTGACAGATCCAAATAATCATATTGCTCATGAAGTCTGGCAAGTTGCCAGGAAAAGCTGCTTGGTCTGACTGAGTCATATGCCCACTTCTAAACTTATCATTTGCCAGAGGGGAGGAGGAGTCTGTCAGCTGGGCATAGATCAATGCAAAGGCTCTTCGTGTTTCATGGAGGGCAATCTGTGGGTATGCCACCCCTACCTGAACTACACTATTATAGAACTGGTAATGGATAAAAAGAAGGGAAAATAAAAAATAAAAACCCATAACAGAAGCAATCTATTATAAAACTGCGTGACTGAATGGAATGGAGGGCTTTTGCCATTTTTGCTCCACAAATATCCTCAACACACAATCAGGCCTTGCAGCTTCGGGACCATCTGGCCTTGCTTTTGCGAACTCCTGGGCTGGCAGTATTGAATCCAGGTGCCTTGTGGTCAACACCCTGATAACATGGATTGCTGGTGGGTGAGTTAAGTCCCACGTCCTGGTCTTCCCATCTGCCACATTCCACTGCTGATCGTCAGGTCAGGTTTAATGGCGTTGTAAATGTGCACAAAACCAGAGTTGGCGCCTCTGTGGTGGCGTAACGCTTAGGATAATTTTTTGATATGGTAGTACATCAAAATAGTGTTTTATCTGAGAAGATGATGCATAAGGATTATGGTTACTTTTTTGTTTTCCAGGAAAACTATTTGTTTTCCTTACAGTAAGCTTTCAACTTGAAAATATTAATATTTTGCAAAACATTTTCTGATGAGAAATACATATTTATTAAAAAATAAAGAAAATACAGAAGGATGTGACAAAGAAAAAAGTCTGCAATTCCTCAGCCGAGTGAGAATAACGTGAAAGTTGTCTATTTCTTGCCCAATGTTTTTATGAATGGGTGTGCACAATTGATTATAAAATTGAAACCATATTGTGTGCATATATATCATTTAAACCTATTCATTTACTGAAACAGAACATGTAATACTTTTCATGACATTAAATAATCTTCTAAAACATGATTTTTAGTGAATACAGAATTCGTATTCTATATAGGTGTTCCTAGATGTATTTAATTTTCTACTTTGGACATTTAGGTTGTTTACAATTTCGTTTTGTAAGTAATATTATAATATGCATCTTTGATTTTTTTAAATATTCAAGTGTAATTTTAGATAAATTCCTGGACCTTAACTCCCGAATTGCTTTAGGATTTTTGTATGCATCTGAGTTAATTTCAGAAAAATTATGATCCTTTGCACTTCTGCTAAGTATATATGAGGTATGTGTTTCTCTGTACCTTCTCCAACACTGAGCAGTAATATTTAAAAATTGCTGATTTGATGGGGGAAAAGCATTTGGTTTTATTTTAATTTATATACCTTGACTACTGGTGAGTTTGCCTTTTTTTTTTTTTAATTTTTGCATTTACTGGCCATTTGTGTTTCTTCTGTGAAAGCTTCTACTCAGAGTCTTCACCTGAGTCTTTGCCAGAGTCAGGCAGCCCTTTGGTGACACCTTCTACCAGAGTCTTTGCCATTTCAGGCAGCCCTTTGGTGACAGACCCCTTGGGAGAACACACCACCCTGGCCTGAGCAGTGGAACTACTGGTTCAGCTGTTTCCTTATCTATAAAATGGGGATGACAGATGTGGATCCGTTGTCCATTCTAGTCCATTGACAAGGTCAAATATAACTAATTCAGACAGTTGGGCTGGCAGTGCTCGCCCTTCCTTGCCCACAGGGAGTTCAACAAGCTCAAATGAGCTGAGTATGCAAATGCTTTATGAGCAAGAGCATGAATCAAAGTGAGAATTCCTGAGTTCATCGTGGTGACCCTCTAGGCACAAGGCATTTTACTGACAGTATCTCACTTATTTCTCACCACAACATTGCTAAGTATAAACTCTTTCCCCCATTTAGCAAAGGGGAAAATGACACTCTGCCGGTTTGAGCCACACACCTCACAGGGAGCAGAGCTGATGGCAGTCAGGAAAGGTTGACTCCCTGTTCTGCAGTCTTTCCACCGTGCGACCCTGCTTCTTTCTAAGCCTCTGAAAATGCAGGTAAACCACCCTCCTTCCCCCCATGTAACTACTTCAGAGGTGTGCTGACCATGGATGTCAGCCAAAGCTGTGTAGACCAGCCTAGATCAGTATGGTGACCAACTGGTCTCATTGGCAACATGAAGGGCATTACTGAGTTGTGATTATTTTCTGTGGAAATGATTATATTTCAGAGACATACATTTGGGGGCTCCTGTGAATATTTGGTTCACAGGCCTAAAGGCTGCAATGGCTTAGAATCATGGCCATCTTGGGTGACTGCTTGGGTCATTCTCATTTATAGTTGCCCAGGTTATGAGGACAAAATCACAACCCTTACAATGCAAGTGGGAGAAGGAGATTTTAAGGTTTCTGAAATTTCCAAAGAGGTATTATGTTCTGCGTAATCCCTTACCTCCCTGTCTTGGGCATGTGAGGATAACCCAAATCTCTCCCTGGAAGAATACAATTTCTAGGAATATGAGGAAAAACTTAATTTCTTTCTTTTTGCATCCAGATGTTTTCTAGCAGGAACAAAAATCTCCATAGAATGCAAGTTTCGCAAACAAAACTTCCAAAAGAATTCTCCTTTTAGCAGATCGCATTGTGTTACTTGCAAACGAGCTGGTGAATAAAAGATGCCTTGAAGTTTGCACAGTCAATCAAAAATATTTCTTAGGGATAAGAGCAGAAATTCATAATCTAAATTCACAATCTATCAACAGATTGTTTTCTTGATAGCCTCGTATGTTTGGTGACTCTTTATATGTAGTAGTTTAGTAATCAAAGCGGATTTAGAATTTGTGAATGAGACCCTGGACTAGGTAATGCAGAGATGCCAGAATGAATTAGTCTTCATCATTGGCCTGTGCGGCCTTGCAAATTGGAAAAGGGGTTAACTCTAAGGCAGGAAACTTGTGATAAAAGTTAGAACATGACCAAGTCCGTTTTAAAAAAGGAACAAAGTTCTGTGGGAGTTGGAATGGGAAGAGATCAATCATCTCTGCTTGGTGAGCCTCCAAGGAGGGGGTGGCATATGGGATGGAAGGCTTGAGGGAAGCTGAGAGTGGGGTGGGAGATTGATTCCAGGCAAGGGTGGAGCAGCAGCAAAGCCATGAGGTTGCAGTGGTGTGGGGGCAGAAGAGTAGGGCATGAGAGGCATCTGTTAGATGGAGGGAAGATGGGAGTGCAGGTTGAGGACGGTGCCGCTATCCAGCTTACTGCCTGCCACACCCCCAGTCCTTGGCACACTGCCTGTCTCAGGAGGCTTAAGGAGACCCACAAACTCGATAAATGAACAAATGAAGGAGTGAAGACCTCGTGGGCAATAAGGAGGACAAAGCCTTTGGGTTGGTGGCTGCACATTGTTTTGTCTAATTCACCCTCTGGGTAAGTTGGTGTATTTATCTCTGAGTACCTAAAAGCCCCCTTTTCAGACTGGCAGTTGGTTACCTGGGGAAAAAAAAATCAGTTGAAGAGGAGAAGCATAGAAAAGTATGCATTTATACCATAAACATTTTGATTTTCTCTTAAATAAATGTATTTTTGCTCACTATCTCTTTCTATTCTGATTCTGATTTTTATAGAGGCCTGCTTTTTCTGTAAGTGTCCCCTGATTGGCAGTGTCCCAGTCATTTTGCATAAACCACATCCCTAAGTCAATAGCTATGATTTCCAGCTTTGGGTGTTTTAATGCAGGAGGCAAATTGAAGGGCACCTATGAAGCCATCTGAATGCAGAGCCAGTTCAGATTTTTACTATTTTGCTCCAATTTTTTGCTGTTGTCTTGCCTGTGCCTCATAAAGCACAATATTTTTTTGTAATAGTCTTTACCAATTCTTTCCAAAACATGCTACTTAGTTTTCATGGAAACAGCCCTTTTATTTCTGCACTTGTATTTCACCAGGTATTATAATGTTGACTAAAATTATATAATTATAATAACAATGGCATTTGGAATGAGGACTCTGGGAACAACACAACCAATTCTTGATAAGAACATAATTTGGACTGTGGGAACAGTGACACACAAGCTAACTGGAGTGGCCTCTAAGACTGTTGCACGTCCCAAGGGCCTTGGTTGTGTGTCCTTCAGGGGGACCAGAGGACAATTCAAGCCATCTGTGAATTGGAATCCTGAGTTCAGAGAGTTTCCAGGGTTTCCAGGGCACCTCTATCACAGTCCACTGAAACCTCAGCCAGACCCGACACATGTCACGCATGCCGGGAAGAAAGCTGGCCTGTGTGGGTGTTCATCTGGGGCGCCTGCCTTAAGAACGCCAGGGGGTGCTGCTCTACTTGTACTTAATATGGCAGGGTCCCCTGGGGTGGCCCCCACAGTCGGCTTTGGGAGTGAAGCTCCAGGGTGTGTAATTGTTTTAGCATAAATCAGTCTAAAGTGGGGAGAGAGTCTCCTGGGGGTCATGGAACAGTGCTTGGTATGTTGCTAATACGTAGTAAATAGCTCCAAATAAAAATGGACACGGCTTTCTGCTACACTAGGCAGATTGCTAGACTCTCAGGGAGTTGAATACTTGGACGAGAAAAATGAAGTCTTCCAAGCCTGGCTGGTGTCCCCAGCAAAATTCATTTTCCCTTATTGAGGTGACTGGTTCCTTGCAGGAAGGAAAGGAAGGTAGGCCCATCTGAGCATCCCAGGCTGTTCCTGGAGCCCTGAGCCTGCACAGAGTGGGCAGATGACCTCCTGGGCAGGAGACCTGGGTAAGGGCGGGAGCCAGCTGTCCTGGCCTTTCATGCGCTGAGCTGGCCACATAAAGAAAATCCTTTGATCCCTGAAGGCCTGTGGAATGAGGATAAACTGAAAGCACTTGTGAAAGTCAAAAGCCAAGAGTCATGCTCTGTTCATTGATGACTTGAAGTGACTTGAGACCTCAGGTTTCATAAGGCGTAAATCACTCACTTCACCCAGGGGCAAACCATGGCCCCTCTGTCTCCTCATCCTCTCTTCACCTGGAGCACCCAAGGAGGATCTCCCCGGAGCCTGCCACCACACTGACCTGCCCACCAGGGCTTATTAATGCTGCTGCCCTTGAAAATAATTCCACCCCTCAACATTAGCCTTGGGATATTGAGATCATTGCCTGGAAGAATACACTGAGACAGGGAGTTGAAATCATGTTTTATTTACTTTTTCTGTCTTCTGACGACTCTGAGGATACTAAAGATCCTTTCTGCCCAACACACACACTCTCCTGTGAATGCCCCACTCTCTCTATCTTTTCTCTCTCTCTCTTTTTTAATTTCAGATTGATGTGAGGGTACAAATGATTAGGTTACATTGTTTGCATTTCTAAGGTAAAGTTCAAGTTGTAGTTGAGCCCTTCACCCAGGGGGTGTGCTATATACCTTTGCATTGTGTACATTAGGTAACAGTGGGACAATCCCCTTCCCACCTCCCCTCCTGTCTCTCACCCCTCCCCTCTCCCCACTTGAATATTCTGGTATTCTTCTCTCATGTGGGTGTGCCTTGTTTTTCCGACTGGCTTCACATTGTCCATTCTTGTGATACTTTACTAAGAAGAATGTGCTTCAGCTCCCTCTAGGTAAACACAAAAGATGTAAGGTCTCCATCTTTGTATGGCTGAATGCTATTCCATGGTATACATATACCACAGTTTGTTAATCCATTCATGGGGTGAGGGGCAGCTGGGTTGCTTCCACATCTTGGCGATTGTGAATTGAGCTGCAATACACTTGCTAGTGCAAATGTCCTGGTGGTAAAATGATTTCATCCTGATCTTTTCAAAACCTCCTACCACTGAGAAGATGTTTGGAACCTCCCACCAGGGAGCGAGTCTGGCCTTTCTATGAATCATGGTAGCCTACAAGTCATGAAGTCAGAGACCAGAGCAGGCAGAACGGGGGCCAGATCAGCTGCCCCTAGGGCCCTCGGGCTTGTGAACTCCTGGGGCCCTTCCTATGCTGCCCTGTTACAGGCAGAGGAGCCAAACAAGCTACTGATCGAGTCAGCTGGTGAAATGCCCCATGGCAGAGTGCAAAATGCCCCCCCCCCCCAGTAAAACAAGCAAAGGAAAAGAAAAACCTCGGCAAGGAAAGAAATGGTTTCTTTCAAATAAATGGAGAGTGTTTAAATCTGGTAAGGAACAAGTGAACCTGTGGTTCTTTCTGGTCGGTAGTGACTCAGACTCAGAAGAGGGTTTGGAAGGTGTTTCTGGATGTGGTATAAAAGCAGGCTTTCTTTACGGCCACCTTTGAGACCTGGGAGAAGGCAAGAGAGACCCAGGCCAGAGGATGGAGGTCTGAGAGCTGGCATGGGTGGGGGGCGTGAGGCGGCCTGGGCTGGGCGGCACCGCCATCTGGCTTGGGCTGCGTGGGCTTTGGAAAGTAAGTCGGTGTTCTGAAGGCAAGGCAAGAGGGAGCCCGGTGCCAGGGAGCGGAGTAAATGAGAACTTGTCTCTAAGCCACGGATTCTGGAATTTCCCATAATTAACATTCCAGCTGAACATTCAAAAGGCCCAGGCCTTTGGTAGGCCTATAAATTAAAACAGAATAAAGTATTTAGGGGCTAGTTATGGGGATAATGGTCTGGGAAGCCATGGGGTTTGTTATTTGTGAAATGTGACTTACTTTTTGCATCTGTAAAGTGGTAATAGTTTCAGAAATTTTAAAAATATTAGTCCTGACAGGGATCTTAAAGATCACCTAATTTCTTTATTTTAGAGAAAAGGATCCTGAAGCCAGAGAGAAAAAGCTTATTACTCTAATAACACTGGTATTGTTATTTATAATGGCATTGACTGTGCTGACAGCCTTAAGCATATATTATAGATTTATTTAATCCTCACAAGCCTTCTCTGAATAGTTATTGCTATTCTCCCCACTTAACAGATGATACCACTGAGACATAATGAGTTCGACCATCTTGCCCAAGGTCATATAGCTCATAATGGCTACAACTGTGACTTGAGACCAAGTCTGGTGAATTCTAGATTTTGAAGCCTCAGAGAGGTAGGTCACAGCCACTCATATAAAAACTTCTTATATCTCAGGGGTCTGGATAGAACCACAGAGGTGAGATGTAAGAGGTGATGGTGCTTCTTTAAACAATCCATGGTACCTCCCCTGGTGGTAATAATAACTGACAGAGAGAGAGGGAATAAAGAGAGAGGGAGTGAATGAGAAAGAGAGAACCCGTGCGTTAACTCTGTGTCTGATACTGTACAAAGTTCTATGTCTGGATTACATCAATCATTTAATCCTTACTTCAACCTGTTAGAGGGAAAAATTATTCTGACATTGTTAAAGATGGTGAGGCTGACTTCAGACTTTATTTTGGCCGACCATGGCCATAGGTGTGTAGGGACCACTGCAGTGGGGAGAGAGATTAGACTCAGCTCCCACTCTGTCAAGGACAAGTGGAGATTTATAACCAGGGAGAAGAGTGGAGGTGAGTGGATAGAAAATTGCTAAGAGGGAACATCAAGGACAAGGGGGTTTCTGCCCGATAGGATTATTGCTGAAGCAGGCCAGGGTGATCAGATACCAAAGTTGGGGATGTAGCAGGATTCTTGCTCAAATGGATTCTACTAAGACAGAAAAGAAAGCTCAAGGTCAGGCCCAGCCAAACCAAGGACTCAGATGGGGGGTGACTAAAGTTTTGATCCAAGGGGAGTGTCTTTGTCAAACTCTGTGGGGGGTGAGTGATAATATTCCCATTTTACAGATTATGAAACTGAGGCACTAAATGAGTCTATGTCACACAGTCCATAAATGATGGAGTAAGGATTTAAACCTGCCTCTGATATCGGATGTGCCTGTTATGGACACGTCCTTCTATAGCTACCACATAAGGACAAGTTACATTTAATCTGATGGCTTTTATTGTTAAAGACAAATTAAAATATAACATGGCTTTGTTAGGAGATGTATTGTATTGTATTCAAGTGTTTGGGAGATGAGTAATCCAGTTAATCTCCGGTTAACATTTCCAGATTAATTTTCAACTCAGGACCATTTGTTGAGCTTGAAGGGATGACCTAGCTGCAGCTCACCCATATCCTGCCCTTTCCTCTCGGAATTGGAAGGGAACCCTCTCTGCCTTTAGGCTCTCCTTTCTGCCTTTGTTGCAAATGAGACCAGCATTAGGTTTTGTGAAATAGTGGCATCCATTGGTGTTGAGAGGTGTAGAATGAAATTAAAGTGGAAGCTCTTTTCCAAATGATTTCATGTCTAAGATCTAAATTATTCATTTGAGAAATTAATCAGTTTGGATTTTAAAAGTTAACTGTTGGGTGGTTTTATTTTTCCCCTTCTTCTTTTGCCTCTAATGGATAATTTGAGGGAATTGGCTTTTATATTAAAAAGATAAAACATGAGATTGCAAAGTTGCCGTCTGATCTTAT
This sequence comes from Galago senegalensis, assembly GCA_963575145.1. Lineage (NCBI taxonomy): Eukaryota > Metazoa > Chordata > Mammalia > Primates > Galagidae > Galago > Galago senegalensis. The sequence continues at coordinate 33,598 of CAUYTI010142898.1, forward strand.
TGCCTGGTGGGCCACCTAGGAAAAGGATTCTCTGATGGGTAGTGGATCTCGAGATGCTTGGGGGCAGGAGCTACCTATAGACCATTCTCTTTGTCTATTATTTAACACCAACCTTGCACAACTGGACATCACACACTTGCCTGATAAATGACATACAGGAGCTGGCTCAAAAACTAACCCCCTAGCTAGGGACTTACCCCATCCTTGGCTAACCATCTCTCCTTTCTGGGGCTTCTTTGCCTTGCTGTCAGTCTGATTCTGGCTGCATGGTCATCCCCACATGACACAAGGTGTGAGTTTGTAAAACCAATAAAGGGATCTGCTCTTGGCTTCTGTGTTCCATGTGTCTGAAGTCAGTCCTCTGCTTTTTTGGGATGAGGCCTAAGCAGTCAGGCCAGGCTGCTTGCTTTTCCTTTTGCAGGGTGATGCCCTGTCTCTGAGTATGACATCAGCCCACGTGTCTCTCTGGTTGATACCATGATACCATAGTTCCCAAGCCCATAAACACCCCACAGTTTTTTGTTTGCCCACTCAAGCCATTTTTCTGGTCATGGTCAATGCTTTAAGGAAATCAGTCTTTCACTCTGCATTACCAACTGACGGCCACTTGCTTTTGCATTTTAGTTTTGCTTTTTCTGAGAGGAGATCCTGTGTTAAAGTTATCATAGCTATCATTCACCAAACGTCTTTTGTGTGTTTGGATCTACATTTGTAACAATTGTCATCACTGTCCCCTTGCTAAATGTTGAGCCCTGTGCTGACTGCTTCACAAATACCCATTCATTTAATCCTTATGGCAAGTTTTATATACTACTATTATAAAACCCACTTTATGAATGTGGAGACAGAGGATCAGTGAAGTTAATTAACTTGCCCAAGGTTTCCCAGCTGGTAAGTGGCAGAGTCTTGAATTGGGCAGTCCAACTCCCAACCCCATACTCTTAATCACTACAATATATTGTCTCCTTTTTAAACTTGTGGTCTTCCACATTCTTCCCAACCATCCTGCAAGGTCAGTGTATTAACGTATATACCTATAAGATTCACGTTTTGATCTAGGGTCTGTCTGCTTCTAAAGCCCATTGTCATTCCACTCTCCAAAATGCCTTTGAGGAAGGTAAGTTCTGACACAAAAAGATAGGCAGAATTACCTGTGCTATATATAACATATAAGCAAATAGACTGGTTTACTCCAGGGGTTTGCCAGTGAATCCTTTGAATAACTTTGAATCCTTTATTCAGCTCTCATGTGGTACAGAATATGACAAGAGATCAAGACAGACCTACTGTGGTTTAATTCAAGGAAGGAGCCCAGTGCCCCTCTTTGGTTTCCTACTTTATCTCCCAGAAGCCATGATCTACTGCTCCTTCACCAGACACTGAAGGATGCTAGAAATCACGGCTGGCACATCTGTTAATTTCATCCTAAGTTGGGGACACACGGTGACCATCCTTGAGTGGAGAGTTATATATCCCAGTTTTGCATTTATCAAGTACAATATTATTCCAAGACATCAGTGGTTTTTAAAACAAAACAAGAAAGTACTGTCCTATTCCAGCCAAAGACATTTTCCAAGCCCATCTTCTTATAGTTACTATTCAAAGAAACTTGTTGGTCAGATCGAATCAATGACCATCCATCTAGTGCCTACCAGCCTTGGAGGAACAAAATTCAATATGACACCGTAACTTCTATTCTGAGCTGTGATATATTTATTGTTTTTATTCTTGGTTTTCTGAGTGCCTTAAGCCCAGTAGCTACTCTAAGAATACAGGAAAATCAACCATGCCAACACCCAAGCGACAGACCCATCACAAAGATAGGCTGTGCTGCTATTTCAGCTGAGCAGAAAGGACTGGCCCTGGCTCACTTTCTTTCCAGAGGTCATGACAACCAAGGGTTCCAGCTGCTGATTTCCTTTGTACGAATCCAAAATGGGTCATAAGTAACTCAGGGCAAAATGTGGATACTACAGAGCCTAACCTGAAGTTTTCTGGCTGTATCTTGTCTCTTTCCCATTTTATTATCAGACTAATTTCTGAATTTTGACCTTCATATTTAATGGAGGGAAAAATCTGACTCCTTTGGAGTAAGGGAGGTAGGAAAGATGACACGGGTGTGTGTCTTTTAGGATATGAGCATATGGGATTGTGGCAAAGAATACTATGTGTCCATCAAACCCCATTCCTTTGTTTTTAGGCATATACTTAGATGACACTTCTAAGCCTTCTTTGCAGTTAGGTGGCATTACGTCTCTGTGTTCTGGCAGACAGATGTTAGCAGAAGGGACAGACATCATTTCCAGGCCTGGCCCATCAAATCTCTCTAACCCTGCACAACCTGTCATAGTCTCTCCTCCTGCATTTGCTGGCTGATCAGAGCAGATTCTGAGGATTTTGAGGAGTGGGGAATCAGAGGATGGAAGGAGGGTGGATCTTCAAAAGGCTACGTAGAGCAAAGCCTCTTTCAGCAGCGAGCACTGGACTGTGAAATAAGTGAGAACCAGAATTTCTTGTGCTAATCCACTGAGGTTTGGGGAATGCTTGTTAACAAGAGTTCACCTACTAATAATTCTGACGAATATAGAGGCACAGGGAAAAGGAGCCTCAGTATTAGAATCAGAAAATTCTGGGTTCTATATAAACTTTTCCACTTACTGGCTGGGTGACCTTGCACAAATTACTTAACCTCTCAGAGTTTCAACTTCATTTGTAAAATGGGAATATAATAACATTTCCCTCACGGGATTGTGGAAGAGCTCTATGAAAACATATGCGTATAGTGTCTGTTACATAGCAGGTGTAGCAAGATTACAAATTTACTCACACAATCCAATTGTGCAAAGAAAATGTACTTCCTTTATTTCTCTATAACTGATTGAATTTTCTTCAAGATCCTCCAGCCCTGGGGTAGCAGGGAAACAAACGTGAACTTTAAATGAGCCAATTAACAATATGGCAGTCTCCTTTTGGTTTAAAATAGTTCCTTTCAGGTAACTGCTCAGGCTTTCAGAATCCTCCGTCTCAAGATGGTAGCTGTGTGCGTTCACTCTGTCCCTGCAGCAATGGGGAAGGGCTCCAGAGGGCTTCGTGCAGGTCCATGGCTGCTCCCTGAGTCCTCTCTGGCCTTGCTGGGTTTGGCCCTCTCCCTGTGTGGGCATCTGCTGCTGGAGACCTGAGACTGCTTCTCTCTCAGCTTGGGAAGGGCATGGTGGACCAGCCCCTTTGACCGAGCTGGTGTGTGCAGCCTCCAGACTGAGTCCTGGCTGTGGCTGCCACTTGCTGTTTCTTGGTCTTGGCTGCCCTTAGCCATAGGGTCCTTTTGCTCCATCACAAAGACCTCTGACTTGCTGCCTGTCCAGAAAGACAGTTATTTTCCATTTCCTTCTACAGAGCATCTATGATTTCCAAGTCCTTTCCACGTGAGGATGGAGACCCCAGCAAACCAACTCAGGCCTGTTTTACACTCACATGGCTTTGCTCTGGTGTGACCAGCAGACATGGGGCATGAGGGAGGGGACTGTCCTGCAAAACAGTCTCTCCTCAGGGACTCAATGAGGATAAGGGCCTCTCTGCTTATGGTTTTGTGGTGGCAGACTCTCAGGAACCCCCAGTGATCCCCACATTGTGATGCTCATACCCTTGTGTTGTCCCCTCTCCTTGAGTGTGGTAGGACCTGCAAATGCTTCTAACCAGTAAGATATGAGAAAGAGACGCAGTGTCACTCCTGTGCCTGTGTCGCATTATGTATGAGTTCATCTTGTTACCGGACGCTCTGGGGACTTTCCTTGCTGACTGACGAAGTGGCCAAGTGGGGAATGACAATGTGACCTCTAGGAACTGCAGGTGACCTCTAGGAAATGTAAGCAACCTGTAGGAAATGCTTCAACCAATAGAAAGGCAGAGCCCTCAGTTTCACAATCACAGGGAAATGAAAATTGCCAACAACCTGAGTAAGCTTGGAAGCAGAGTCTTCTCCAGTCAAACCTCCAGATGAGAACGAGCTCAGCTGCCATTTTAATCTTGTGAGACCCTGAACAAATAATCCTGATCCACAGATACTGTGAGGAAATACGTGTCTGGTGATTCAGGATACTAGAGTTTTGGTAGCTTCAGTTCACTGTCAGTAGCAGTGAACTTTGGCTAAGGGAGAGAGTTGGAGGCGTGCATGGCCATTATTTCCCTCCGTTATCCCCTCATGCTACCCTTGGTTTGCCGGGATGGTAGAAGGACACACATTCATCTTTCTCTTCCAGGCTGGTGAGGGACCTCCCACTGTCCCCCCCCAACACACACACACACACAGTCACACACACTATAACTTACTCCCGGTGCCTACAGTGACATTTACTTTTATTTCCTTTGGGCTCAAGATGAGGAGTGGTGCCATGCTGGGAAACATAATTTCAAGGAAGAAGTAAGAAATACAGAGAATTGATATTTTAAAAATGTTATCCCCATTAAGAAGATTATAGTATTTCATGTTCTTCCCTTTAGAGTCAGTTGGTATAGCGCTCATTGTTTTCCCAGTCAGGAAGCTATACAAACCATTTTGAACTCTTAACTTCTCTTTAGTCTTGCCTGCCTCAAACTTCTGGTGTGAGAAAGGCCCATTAGGGATGGGCAGCCCACCTACTTCGAGATATAAACACAGCTTGCTATAGATGCTCAGAGACTCTGGTTTCCCATGGGAATGTATCTGTTAGAAAGAAGACCCAGACAAGTAGTTATCCAGTGGGGGTCCATGCAGTACCATCACCAAGCATCAGAGCTGGAAGGAGAGCTGTAAAGTCCAAATAGACTCTGATTTTATGGAGGAGGAAACCAAGGCCCAGGGAGGTAAAGTGACTTGTAAAGAGCTGCCATGTTGGTCATTCCAAACCTGGAAAGAAAATCTGAACATTCCAACTCACAGTCCATGCACTAGTTTTCTTCCAAGACGTCCTGTACAAACTGAAAATCAAGATGGAACAGAAAATTCTTTATGCAACACGTTTTGTCAGAGTGGATTATCTCTTAGATCTACTTTCTTGAAACCTCTTCCTTTTCCAAGAATTTAGTTTTTGTCCTTTTTCTGGTGATAAAAGAAGATCTTCCCAGGCAGAGTCAAGGAACAGCCTCTTTGCTCTGCCCTGCAGGATGGTAATGACATCTATAGGAACACCCCCCACGGAGTGAGGTATGGGACATTTATAAAGTTGGGGTTCCAGTGGGGTTGTCCAGATCTGGGCCACCTGCTGACCTTAGCCAGAGACAGAATTTCTAACCGTGCTTTTGTGCGTCTCTCTTCTCTCTCTCTCTTTTTTCCTCTTAAGAAGGGAAGCAAGTCTTCATTATTATTATTTTTTCCCTTTTTAGTCTTGGGTTGCAGACAAAGCATTGGGCATATGAATATAGCTTTTGAAAATGAGTGAGATTAAAAAAAACAATTCTTTTATCATCATTTTTATTTCATTTTGCAGAAATTCTGTTCACTCCTCAAATGAGAAAATGGTTTGGGTCATCGAGAATGACCTTTTTAAAGCATGTTGTCATTTTATTTCTAATTCTCCCTGCAGATTAGTAGCTTGAGACATGTGGATGCTGCTTTTTTGTATTCTTTCCCAATCTTGACAACAGTTTGTTTATGATGTCAAGTTTTTGTGGGAGATGGTGTAGTACGGTGGAAGAGAATCATGGAATCAAATGTACCTGGGGGGTCAGAACTCTGTGATGGGAGCAAGTTATTTAATGTTGTCAAGTCCTGATTTCCTCACATGAGAAGTGGGGAGATGAGCAGTGCCTGTCTCACAGGGACATTGAAAACATTAAAAAAGAACATGGCACAGCTACCTCAGTACCTGGGACACAGTGATGTTAACATAATATGTAGGACACTTTATTAGAATTACTGGCCAGGCAGGGGTGGTGACTCACACCTTTAATCTTAGTACTCTGGGAGGCTGGGTGGGTGGACTGCTTGAGCTCAGGAGCTCAAGACCAACCTGTGCAAGAGTGAAACCCTGTCTCTATTAAAAATAGAAAAAACTAGTTGTGTATCATGGTGGGTCCCTGTAGTCCCAGCTACTTGGAAGGCTGAGTCAGGAGATCACTTGCTTGAGCCCTAGAGTTTGAGGTTGCTGTGAACTATGATGACACAATGACATTCTACCATTCTACTCTGTCTCAAAAACAAAACAAACAAACAAACAAAAAACGAATTACTGAGCATATTTGATTATCCCTATTCTCAGCTGGGCTGAAAATTCCAGCAGAGCTGGAACTATCTGTGTCTTTTCAACATTGTAATCCCAACATCAGTTTAATGCCTACTACAGAGTAGGTGTTCAGAATCTATTTTTGTGGATGAATGAATAAATAAATGATCAAAAACTGATAAATTATTAGTGTTCTCCTTAACTTGAGTGGCACACAAGCAGATCACTCAGACTAGCTGAGTTCTCTCCAGAGAGCATATTCAGGCTTGCCCATACAGCAATGTGGGTATCCACTTCCTATCTTGGACATATTTAGTCCAAGTTCTGGAATTTAGAAAGCCATTCCTTCATCATCTGGTGTTGAGTGGAGTTTACAGAAAATTCTAACAGCCCAAAGTTTAAAACACAATATCTGAAAAAAAGCCAGAAAGGGTAAGTGTTAAAATCTGGTTAGAAAGACAAAGTTTCTTATAACTTAGTTCTCCAACTGCCAAGCCCCATGTGAACCTCTCATGAGTTCAATAATTTCCAAGGAAACTGAGGCTTTTAATGTTTCTGTTCCATTATAGATAATTTCCTTCTCATAGGAGGCCTCTAACAGCAGTCAAGATAGAAATAAAAATAGTCTGAGGAGGGAGGGTAGGAGAAATAAAAAAGGAACATAATATGGAGGCTTGATAGATCCCTAGGAGATGGAGAGTTTTGTAAACAAGCTTTCTTGAGGCAGTGATCAGATCCATCTTTGCGTCTCTAAGGCCCAGTGCAGAGCAGGGACACGTGTGAGCTGCCCAGTCTGTATTCCTGGGGTGAAAGGGTGCACAGGAGGTGAAGAGGCAGAGAAGCAGAATGAGTGGGGGGGGGCGAGATGGGCAGCGTCTACTGCTGGGCCAAAGAACAGAAAGACGAAGACAGATGCTTGGAAGGAAAGAGAAAAATGACCAAGAGCTGGTGTAGGAAGCTCTCCTCCTCCTTCCACTTTTACTCTTTTGGTTCCTTTATTTAAGAAAAGCAACAAGGGGGAAATATCAAGAGCAGAGCATTGTAGATGGAATTGGAAGCCAATATGCGAGATAAGAATTTCTCAGTTTTTCGTTCTTCTATCTCTGAGATGGTAAACCTCCAATCTAATTCTCCATTGCCTCTTTCTCCTTATATATGTTTTTATTCGTTTCTTCCACTAAGCCAGAAGCGACTTGAAGGTACACAGTGGGTTTCATTCCTCTTTGTATCCACCGATGGACCTAGCTGGGTGCCAGGTTCATCTGGTGCTTGAAGAATTGGCAAGAGCAGTTGATGCCTGTTGATGGGTGTATCCATGTGAGGGAACAGTGCTTCTCGGTGATAGTGGGACCATTCATTCTTGCTCTTCTCTCTGTCCCAGCTGGGAAATATGCAATAAGGAACATGAAAAATTATAGGAGAATTTTTTTATACTTCCACACATGATGCTTCTGGAAATCATTGGAAGGGTTTAATTAAAATAATATACTAGGACATACGTCAACTCTATTCTCATGGTTTGTTAAAGGGAAAGCGTGTCTCCAAGTGGGACCTAGAGCACTTGGAAACACCGACCAGTGTTTCACAGTCACCTGCTAGTTCTCCCTGCAGACTGAGTCACTTCACAGGTACAAGAAAACTCCTTCTTTTCCAGCTATGAAGCACTTTCTAGTACAGGCCACCACTTGTTACAAACACATAAAGTCATGACAAGGAATATGGCTGGAATATTAAAAAGAACAAACAGAATATATAAGAGTTGAACTAGATTAAGGGTGTCCAATTTGAGCCCCAGGGCCACCTGCACCCCAGGATGGCTACGAATGCAGCAGCCCAACCCCAAATTGTAAACTACTTAAAACATTAGGAGATAGTTTTGTGATTTGGGGGGGGACTTGATTGTGCAGTTCTCAATGAGAGCTTTGCATGTGACAATGCCACATCACAATGTCACATGAAATAAACGAACGTAATTGACACCATCAGATGTTATAGGTGCTCGTGGTGACTTGGCGAGGCGGTGATTTTCAATAATGTTTCAGCCTACCATTGTAACGTTAGGTGTTAATGTTACTTAGGACTCAGGTGAGCATTCTTATTTGGCTATTAAGGTACTTCCACATCTCGGTGGCACCTCGCACATCCCCACTTCACTTTCTAATTGGCCCTTTACCTCGCCCTGCAGCAGCAGCCGAGAGGTGGGAGGGCCCCAACCTTGCTTTCTACTTTCCTATCAATTAATTTTCATAATAAAAGTAAATATAAGCCCTGATCTATTATTATTATTTTTTTAATCTCAGCATGGCTTCTAGAACATCTCAAAAGAAAACAGAACCCCCCAAAAGAAAAAATTACAGATGAAGAAAGATTGTACATTTTTTTTTATTGTCACAGCAAATAGTAAGGCACTCTGCCTAATTTGTAGAGAATTTGTGTAAGTTTTCGAAGACTATAATCTGAAAAGACATTGTACGCAAAAACATGCTGCCAAATTCAATGTGCATGAAGGAGTGTGTCATAAGGACAAAGTCGCGGAACTGAAAAAAAATCTGTCTTCTCAACAAAACATTTTTTCTAAAAGTTACAACTCAGATGGATTCTATTGTAAAAGGTAGTTATGTGATAGCATATTTAGTAGCAAAAAAAAAATCAAAACCATTTACTGCTGGCAAGTTTATTAAACAATGTATGGAAAGCATGGCAGATGTAATTTGCCCTGAAGAAAAGGGGGAGGGGGGATATTTCTAAAATCAGTTTGTCTCACCAGACTCTAGCCAGGTAAACTAAAGAAACTAGAAAATTTATGGAAAAAAGTTTGGAGAGTCAAGCTGCTAATTTCAGATTTTGTGCCTTGGTGATGAATGACAGCACTGATGCTACACTATGGCTCAACTTGCCATTTTTATTAGAGGTATTGATGATGAATGTAATGTCACTGGAGAAATGGCTTCTTTAGTGCCATTAAAAGACACAACTAAATCAAGAGATTTATACAAAGCAGTAAAAAATATGCTAAAGCAATTTTCTTGTCCATTATCAACATATCTGGTATAGTTACTGATGGTGCCCCGGTCATGGTGGGTAAAAGGCAGGGACTTGCGAAATTAAGAGAAGATGATGCAATTGCCCCCCAAAACTCATGTTGGACAAAGTGTCATTGCATAGTACACATCAAGAAAATTCACATGCAAAAGCTTTAAAAATGGGTGACATTATGCAAATCAGCATCAATACTGACTGTGAATTTCATAAGGGCCAAGGGATTAACTCATCACCAACTTTAGGAATTCCTTGAAAGTATTGATGCTGGTTATGGAAATAAGATGGCCAAGTTGAGGCCAAATGTTGAAAAGATCTTCTGCTTTGTGACATGTTATATCAACTTGTTCATGATATCCAAAACCAATTTGTGCCAGAACAAATTGATGATGAAAACTGGCATGTTTAGTGAGCTTAATTGATCATTTACGTGAGTTAAACTTAAGTCTTCAAGGTGTAAACCAGTCTAGGAATCAGTACAATGTTTCACACCATAGCAGTGTTCTAAATGAAACTGAAATTATGGCAAGCTCAAATTAAGGCAAATGATTTTATGCATTTGGACGCATTGGCTAAATGCAGTCTTGTGACTAGCAAAAAAATATGCAACCTTGGTTTTCAATTTGATGTAAGAATTGGAAAATAGATTTCAAGATTTCTAGGGAGAATTATCAATATTTTGGTGCATTTGCGACTCTGTGTTTGGTTGACATAAATAAATTACCTTCCAATTTTCAAATGGAAAACAGAGCTGCAGTCTGACATTCAACTTGGAGAAAAATTTGATCGTGTCTCTTTACTGAACTTTTATAGGTCTCTTCCCAGAGACAAATACCCCTCACTTCGCAATCACACCTTTTTCATGTCATCGCTTTTTGGCAACACCTACATTTTTAGTAACAATTTTCAAGAATGAAACACATTAAGAATAAAATTAGAGTGAAAGAATCTGATGATCACCTTGAGAACTCGCTGAGATTTGCAACTACTTCTGTCTAACCAAATACTGATAAATTCGTTTCTCAAATGCAAAGTCAAATATCCCACCAGTTTTATGTTGCCCACTTTTCTGATAAAAATTTTTTTTAAAAGGACACCTTATCACTTAGATATGTACATTTCCTATATTAGTGATCACAAACTTCAGACCTACACAATTTTAAAAGACTCTCTCTGAACCAGGCCACTGCATAATTGGGATTATTATGTGAGAACTTTTTTGCTTTTATCTATGATGGCAGATAGCATGACAACTATGCACAGATGTTATTCTTTTTGTTCATCAGCTTTTGTTAGTGTCTGTGTGTTTAACATGTGGCCCAAGACAACTCCTCTTTTTCCAATGTAACCCCGACAAGCCAAAAGGTTGGACACCCCTGAGCTAGAAAAAAAAGGATGTGGAGAGAGAAAGAAAATAAGGGCAAATGGAAGACAGGAAAAAAGCAATTATGCAGTGGAGACTTAGCAAAGCAGCATTTCCATTTCCTTTGATATTTAAGATCGATCAAGCCTACGCTTCTTTGGTAGGAAGATGTGGTCTAAGGCAATCAGAGTTGCAAGCTGGCCTTTGAGTGATAGAAAAATTGTATCATATAATCCCATGTGAGACCAGATTCTTAGTTTTTTCCCAAGTTATAGAATCTCTTTTAATAATATGATGAAAGCTAATGGATTCCCCCCCAAAATGCACAAGCACCCCAAATGTGGCATGCAATTTTAAGGCGTTCACAGGCTGCTGCAGCCCCTCCCTTCACTCTGTGCAAGACTCCTTCTGGCAGATAAATTCCCTGTGCTCCTTACATCTTATCCCAGAATTAAGCTTTCATTTGCCACTTACCCCAGAACAGATGAGAGGCAAAGTGCTCCCGTCTGTGGTTAGGGGTTATCTGGGGTCTCTGCTCTGTACTTTTGGTGCAAAAGTTGGCCTTCCAGAAATGGGAACTGCTATTAATAGCAAATGTTTGGCTGAGGGAATGTGAAACAGTTTTCTCCAAATACTCCATAGGCAACATGCATGGAGAAACCAAACCAAACACAAATGGTTTACATGAGTCTGTCAAGGGATCTGTGGAGGTTAATGGTGAAGGATGGGGATGGAGAGGACATGCATTAGTTGTGAGATGTCTCAGAGCCAGCATGTGGCAATGTTACTGTGCGATGCTGCACATCTGTTTTCAAGCTGTGATACGCCTCAGACTAGAACAAATAGGTCTAGCAAAAGGTCAGGAACGGCAAATAGAATCCATCTTCCTTGCCAATTCCAGTGGATCATGTTGCAGTCTGTTATATTGGTGACCCCCAATGGATCGCCCCTGGCATTCACACCACTGGGTAACCGTGAACCCAGGCTGCTCCTATGATTTGCTTTAACCAGTAGAAGATAAGAGAGGTGGAGCTGTGCGACTTCCAGCCCAAGCCTTACAAAGGCCTGGAAGTGTTTTCCTTCTGCTCTGGGAGGCCCTAAGCTACCATGTAAGAAGCCCGGCCATCAGAGAGACCACGTGGAGAGGGAGAGACCTTGTGACCCCATGAAAGAGAACTGAGAAACTCAACCACCAGTGAGAACTGAGGCTCCAGACAAAGGACCTAGGTAAGCTATTCCAGGCATCACCAGCCGTTTGAGCCATCCTGGCTGAAGCATCACCAGACATGTAAGTGAAGAAGCCATTTGAGATGATTCAGCCCCAGCAGAAGAGATGTTCTATCCAATTCCTGACCCATGTGAGAAACAATAGAAATGATTGTTTTAATCTCCTGAATTTCAGGGGGGTAGTTTTTACATTGTAACGAACTACTAAAATAATAATTTTTACCTAGAAGTGGGGCATTGCTGTATAACAAAAACTAAACCTGTGGCACTGGTTTGGGGACAATGAGTAAAATCCAGAAGGTCCTTAAGAAGATTGTTTGTGGTAACTGAAATGACAGTAAGGAAAGTGTATTAAGGGCAGGAGAAAAGTTGATTCTCACTATGTAGTGGCGCTATGTGGTACTGCAATAATATAGCAGATAGAAATTGTATACCCACTGTTTTCCTGAAGAAATTATCAGGCAGAATGTTGAAAGGGCAATTGATTGCTTTCAAATGTGCTGGATAAGGTATAAGATAGAGACAAAGAAGGGACTATTCAATTTTCAAGCAGAATCAAGAGGAGACACTCCCCTTCCAGGATATGCTGAATTTGAAAATCAAACAGTTTCTCATTCTTGGCCTCTCCAGCCTACAAAAGGGGGCGGGGGGGGGGCAGTAATTAATTCTATATCAGTGCCAAGAAAACAAGGCTTTGAAGGTCAAGATCAAATCAAGGATTTGGCTGTAAGACTCTTTGTAGAAATCTTAGTAAGAGTAGTAACCTTTGTAGTAAACTTTGAGTCTTATAGAACTTTTGAGCTAGGAAATAGGGTTTTAAGAATATCTTAGAAGTCTGTTTCTTATAGTCCCTCTGCCAGAAAAAATTGGTTTCTAGGGGTCTTAGGGACACTTTCCTACAGCACCCTCACTTTCAGCCAAAGTAGAAAGGGACTTACTTTGGAAAGATCTATGGGTGAAGGATTTTTTAATGGATTAGATTAAAATTTGATGTATATGGGAAGTCCGCAAACAATGAAATGAACTAAAAGGACAGACATAGCTCAAAACGAGAAGCGCCTTTGAGGCCTGAACTTCTATGGTTGAGAAAGCCTGTAACACAGAGCATTTCTAATGGAAAAGAATGACTCGGGGATAAGCCAGGTGCTCAGAAGGCAGATCCAAGACCCAAGGAGAATGTCTACAAGCAGCAGAACTAAGCCTCAGAACATTCCCTGACTCTGGAATCAGAGGATTTCAAAATTGCGATGGACCAGTGAATTTTATCCGACTTTTATACACCTCTCCCATTTATGAATGGGAATGCCTATTGTGATTGTTCTACCACTTTTTCACATCATTTTCATGGATGTGCAGAAAGTACAGCATTTATCTTTTTCATTCAGAGGTCCATGTACTTGAAGAACAATACCGGAATAGCTGCACACCAGGAACCACACATTAGAAGAACCACTGGCAACCACAGCTAAGATTTAGATAATAAAATTTTAGACTTTGATCTAATAAAGGCCATGATAGGATGAAATCTTTTATGGGATCTTGGGTAAGAAAGAGAAAGAGTATCTTCTGCACATGAAAGTAATGTGGAGTTTTGTGGTTACAGAGGAGAATGTGGTAGTTCTCAAAAGTTGGCTCCTGACAATTCCTCTCCTCTCAATATTTACAAGCTGCTCTTCACATTAAGAAGTAGAGATTGTTTCTCCTTCTCGTGAATCCGTAGTGAACTTGCAACTGACCTCTGGAGTAGCAGGGACTACAGTCATATACCATCACTCCTGCCTAGTTTTTCTATTTTGGGTAGAGACAGGGTTCTCAATCTTCCTCAGGCTGGTCTCGAACTCCTGACCTCAAACAATCCTCCTGCTTTGGCTTCCCAGAGTGCTACAATTATAGGTATGAGCCATCATGCCTGGCCTTGTGACTTTTACTAGTAGAATGTGGAATGAGTGATGTTGGGGATTAGAAGCTTCTACTTTCTCTCTTACAGCCTACTCATCATTCTATGATAAGCTGAAGGGATAAAGATAGACCAGGTGGAAAAGACGTGATGTCCAGTTGATGCTCCCAACCAAAAGCCAGCACCAACTGTCAGTCATTTGAATAAGCTATCCTGGATGTTCTAGCCTAGTTGAGCCCCCAGAGAGCTGTAGCCCACATGTCCGGAAGAACCAGTATGTGGTATGGAAGAGCCATCTAGCAGATCCCAGTCAACCTACAGGATAGTGAGACATTCTTAGTTGATTACTTAAAACATGATTGTAAATTTTTAGATGGTTTGTTATGTCATAATAGATAAGTCCAACAGGTTGGCAGTGGCTTTTTGGAGCACTGTTTTAAGAAATATTTTTAGGCAATTTTCAGGATCAATGGACTGTGTTCTGTGATTGATAACTAATCTCTCTGCAGGGGCAGGAAGGAAGAGTAGAGTCCTCTATAAAATAGAGCTAGAGTCACATCTATGCTATCCCAGTAGTACTTGGGAGGCAACTTTTTGGAAGGAAGTTGTGAGTTAAAATAAAAAATAAAGATCCTGGCTTTTTAAGAGCACTGAACTTTTCTATGTTCCAAGATTTAAATTTGCTAATTTCTGAAGAATTTTACCTCAAGAGAACAGACAGAAACTCAGTGAATGCATCAGATCAAGTGAGGCCTCAAGGATAACCATCAGGATTCACCCATCCTTGTTTTCTCCCTCCTCTTTCCTTCCAAACTCAGGCTACAAATAGCTGTGGAGGGTGCTTGGAATTGTTGCTTCCTTGTATTTTCCTGAAAATGTCTAGGCCCAAGCCCAGTATAATGTAGAGGTGTTAAATATGTCCACTTACTCATTCATTTTGATTTGGGTACAGTTTAGTTATATTAAATATGGTTTTCTCTATACCAAATGCCTCTCTAAGGTGTGGGGAGAGAGAAATAAGCGTGGCATAGGCTCTAAGCAAGGCCTGGCCTCTATATCCAAGGAGCTCATGTTCTACTGTGGACCACAGAAAACTAAATCAGTCTGGACATAAAGCAGGATAAGCACAATACAGTAACCACTGAGGCCCACAGCTCAATAGTAGTAGCATTTGTTTTGTGCACTTGCTATATGTCAAGTATCTCAATTAAGTTTCTTTTTGGATTTTAAGTTAATTTATTTCTATAGCAGCTTTATTGAGATGTAATGCACGTACTATAAAATTTTACCCCTTTAAAGTATATAATTTAGTGCTGTTAGTATAACAGCAACAGCGTTATGTGTAACCCTCATCACTATTTAATTCCAGAACATTTTCATGACCTCCAAATCAAAACACCTGTCCATCTACAGTCCCTCCCTACTTCCCTCATCTTCCTACCCCGGCAACCACCAGTCTACTTTCTGTCTCTCTGGATTCATCGTTGGAACATTTTATATAAATGTCTCATTTATTTCACTTAGTGTATTTTCAAGATTCATCCATGTTGTAGGATGTACATATTTGGTACTTTGTTTTTTGTTTTTTTTTTTTGATTGATGAATAGTTATTTCTTTGTATGGATATGCCATATTTTGTGTCTTTATCCATTTATGGACATTTAAGTTATTTCCACCTTTTGATGCTTAAGGGTACTATGAACATTAATGTGCAAGTTTTCGTGTTAATGTATATTTTCTGTTCCCGTGGGTACTTACCTAAGTATGGAATTCCTGGATCATACGGTAGCTCTATGTTTAACATTTTGCTAAACTATTTTTTTCTGTCTTTTTAATTTTAGCAATACTAGGGGGTATGAAGTGGCATCTCATTGTGGTTTTGATTTGCATTTCCCTAATACTAATGACGTTGAGAATCTTCTCATGTGCTGTTGACCATCTGTATGTTGGAGAAATGTTTGTTTAAACCCTTATCTATTCTCATTGGGTTATTTGTTATTACCCATTTATTGTTGCATGGTAAGTAGTTTCCTATATTCCTAATACAGATCCCTTATTAGATTTATGATGTGCAAATATTTCCTTCCATTCTCTGGTTGTTTTACACTTTGATGATATCTTTTGAAGTATAAAACTCTCCAATTTTGATTTAGTCTAATTTATCTATTTCTTCTTTTGTCACTTGTGCTTTTGATGTCATGGCTAAGAAATTATTTCCTGAGCCAAGGTCATTACAATTTACTCCCATGTTTTCTTCTAAAAGTTTTATAGTTCAGTTCTTATATTGAGATCTACGATCCATTTTGAATTAATTTTTGAATATGATGTGAGGTAAAGTTCTAACTTCTTTCTTTTGCACGTTGATATTTAGCTGTCCCAGCATGATTTGTTGAAAGACTATTCTTCCCCTGTTGAATTGTCTTGGCATCCTTATAGAAAATCAATTGACCATAAAAATGGTAAGGTTTTATTTCTGGAATCTCAGTTGTATTCCATTGACCTATATGTCTAATGCTGGTCATTTAGGAGCTATATGAGGAAGGTATAATTAAAGGCTCAGGAAGTTTGAATGTTTTCTTCAAGATCATACAATATGCAGTAAAGCTGAGACTGGAAATTTGGATTCTCTGATACCAGAGCCAGGGTAGAAAGTTAATACTCTCCTTTCATGGAGGGAATTAGTGTGGCATGGGCTTGTAATTAGGCAGAGAATGCCAGGCTGGAAGAAATCTGGATTCAGGGAGGATACCACCTGCAGGGATATAAGAATCTATGAGGCAAAACTAGGACCCAGGGGACAATGGGAGTGGAAAGAGGCCAAGACACCACAATTAATTAGTACCTCTGAAAACTCAGAGGAAGCCACTTAACTAGCCTGTGTAGGTCAGGGAAGGCTTTAAAATGGAATTCATGTTTTACCAATGTCAGGGAAGTTCTGTAGAGGTTTGGCAGGTGTGTGGGTGTTGGGTAAGGTAGGAGAGCTTTTAGGTGGAAGGGAGAGCTTTTAGGTGGAAGAGACAGCATGCACAAATGGTGCTAAAGAACATGGCATAGCCAGGGAATGGCACGAACCCAACAGAATCCTCTGGGCAACATTGGGAACTCACTGGAGATAAGACAGGAAAAGTGATTTGAAGGTAGATCATGATAGTCCTTGAATATATTATCAAAGAGTTTGGTTGTCCTTTCGTGAGCAACTGGAAACAATTGTAGATTTTGTAAAAGTGAGTTGGGTCTTCAGATAACTGGTAGCACAGAAGAGGATAGACCAGAGAAGGAGGAAACAGAGGCAGGACAACTGGGTTGGGAGCGTTGCGGGTGAGATGATGAGGAAAGGAGGGATGGAAAGAAGAAGGCAGTTCTCTAGAATACTTGATTGACAGCATGGTGATTGATTTGTTATGAGAGAGGGAGAGAGAAAAAGAAAGGGAGGAGGGCAAAAGCAGGAGGAGATGAGAAGAGGAGAGGAGAGGAGAGGTAAAGAGAGGAGAGGAGAAGAGAGAAGAGGATAAGGAAGGAAGGAAGGAAGGAAAACAATCATTTCTTGAAGGTTTAATATATCATAGCCCATTAAGATGTCTTTATTTTCAGGTGATAAAATATATTCAGAAGATTAATAAAATTATCCAAAATCACAAGACTGCTAGTCAATAGTTGAAACAAATTTCAAATGCTGTCATGTTAGACCCCAAGTGCCATGTGGTCAAAGATAAAGCTCAGACTTTTGGTACAGGCCAAAAAGTGAGTACTGACATAATTTAGAAAGAAAATAAAGAGAAAGAAGAGTTTATTGTAATAGGAAAAGGGCTCAGAGGTTTCTTGGGGAACAAACAGTGGTGACATCTGATGAAGATGACCTACAAATGGTTAGAAATATGGGATCGGAGCTCAGGAGAGGCACAGGGGTGTCCCCTGTAGAACTCACTTCTCTTCTACTCCTGAAATGTGGGGTGATGCCATGTGAAACAGATCAGATTGTCCAAGGCCCCCAGGTAGACTAATGAAGAGAAGGACAAGAAAGGATGCCATCAAATGGATCAAAGATGAGAGGTGAGAGGCCTGGGGTATCTTCCCTGGTGGTGCCTGGAACATACCCACAGAAACTTGGCTTCCAGGCCTTAGACAAGCTTGTGTGAAAGCAGGGGGGGCCTTTTCCTTGTTACTGTGAACACTCAATAAATGCTCACCATCATTACCATATAACAGCATGGCTATTGTGACCATGCATAGAGCAAAAATCAGCAACTATTTTTCAAGAGTCTATTTAACACAGCCCGCTCCAGAGGCAGGGCTATGGAATAAAATTATTTCCAGTGGTCCCGCCCAGCCCCATGGCTCCATAATTTTCCCACTTTAATATGTGACTAGTAAATAAGAACTATCTTGAAATTTTGATTTCTGGCCCAGAGTCTATCATTATACTTCCAAATTGTATTGCGAAAATATTTGAAGCCAAACAGAGACTTTCATTTTGTTGACTTTAAAGAATGCTTCATTCATATTCATCTGACAAATATTCATTTATCACTTGCTCACATAAATAGTCCGATGCTAGGTGCTGTGGCAAAGCTGTGTCAGTGTAAAATCTCTGTCCTCAGGATGTGTGCAGACTAGTTAACCAGAGGAAGATGAGGCTTCCTGTAAAGGTCAATATCAGTGGAGCACATAACTCACTAAAGCTAATGTTTTGGAGAGTTCCTCAAAGCTATTTATGATTAAGTCTTGGACAACATGGATTGCAGAAGGATGGAGGGGAAAAAGAGAGAAAAACAGAGACAGACACTGAGACAGAGGAGGAGGAGAGGGAATGAGAGTGAATGAGAGCTGGGGATGAACTTGAAGGTGGCCTTTAGGTTGGGTATGATTTGGACAGTCAGAGTTGAGGCCAAGTTCAGAGGAGAGAAAAGGGAAAAGGTCTGAGCATAATAGAGGAGGCAGAGGTAATTGGGTGCCCTGAGAGGGAGTTAGTTAACCTGAGAAAAGCTGGGACAGAGTGGGCCAGGTACATGCCCAGGATCCAAGGGAGGAAGGGGGAGGGAGCCTACAGGTCCCAAGGCCACAACTATTCTCATACCACCCCTCAGGCCAGGCTCATCCTGGACCTCTCACATTCATTCTGCAGCTCCTGAGGAAGGCATCTCCCATTCCATTCCAAGGGGAATTTATAGGCAGCTTGCTCCCATTCCAACCTCTTGAGATGATGTGTAAGTTGGAAGAAACATGGTTACCAATTTCTCTGAGTCACTGAAGAAAACCCATTTGCTACCATGCACCTTAGCCGCTAGCACCGTTCTGTGCATTTCCCAGAACTTTCCCCCTTTACTGGGATGTCTCTTCTGTACTCACCTCCCAAAGCCATGAAGCCCGCCCACGATGTCACCTTGGTAAGATGCGACAGAGGACAACATGACAGACTGTTCCATTTCCCCTCCCCGTAGCTTCCAATCTCATTGCTCAGTGGTTTGTGTGTGCGACATATTTGGGTTGTAAACCAAACAGGGGTGTGTGCCTTTGTGTAGTACCTGGGTGGCCATAGATGGGGCCCAGGGAAAGGTTTCTTAGACACCAAATAGCATCTAGATGATTTATACACAAATGAGTCAGAAATATGGAGATTAAGTTTTCGCTGAGATGCACATGAATTAAGGAGAAAAGTATTTGAGGCAATTTAAGAAGAAATGCCATGGAACTTAAAGCATATGGAAAATAATATAAAATGTTGGAGAAATCTCTAAATGAATGGGGTTTGGCCTAACATATCCTTGGACTCCCTCCCTCCCTCCCCATTTCACAAAATATCTCATCCCTTGAAGGAATGAATGTGACTTTGGAGAGAGTGGCTGAAAAGGGTCCCTCTCTCTCTCCAGGTCTGAATGCCTCATCCCTAGTCTAATTGTTCAGATTTTAATTTTTTTTTTTACCTTGTTCTGTGGTTCATGTCTAAATACTCAAAGATGTTTATATTGCATACATTCAGCTTTAATTGGCCCTTAAAAGAAGGTGTTGATTAGAATCTGCTCAACATCAACAGCTAGCTCACACAACATTCTGTAATTACTGTTTATTAATTTAGTTCAAGTGGCATAGTTGAAAGCTCTGTTCAGATGGGAGAAGTAAATTGTCACTGGTATTGAATATGTAAATTATGTGCATTGTAAATTTCCACGAAGAAATGTTTAAAGTTAAATGCTGTGCACATAAACCCTTCCGGTTTCACTTCACCTAGCCCTCGGAGTGGAATTGGGCCTTCACTCAGAACACTCCTTGTCAGAGCGGCCTGCAGGGGCCGTGCGGTGGCCCCCAGGTGGTGCGTCTTACCTAGAGTTTGAAAGATGAGATTTTATAATCAAGTCTTTTTGTGTGTGTTCCCTTTTACATGAAACAAGGCAATGCCAACGTGCCCTTTTTATCCTTTCTCACAAAGCCCTTCCGTGGAGTTCCCCCAGCAGATTTTCTAAGGCTGTTTGGCAATCCAGCAAATTCTCCTGCCTCCCTGAGGAAGCTTCTAGAAGCTGCTGGGTGGCATGCTGAAAACAACAGGAATTGAAGACAGCTTTTCTTCAGCAAATAGCTGAAATAAGTTTCTATGAATGTGTGTGTCTGTTTTGTTTTTTTTCCTTCCCCCAGAGTATCAAAGAAGATGGCAGAAACTAGGGCAAAGTCTCTCTGTTGAGGTTGATTCTTGGATCCCAAACCTTCTGATCTCTGAAGCCGCATTAAATGCATTAAAAGCTCTGTGCCATTCTTCCCAAGAGAGGGTGAGGCTTAATCTGGTTGGGATAACTTTATTATACCAAAGATTGTCTCGGATTCTTAGTGTATTAAGGTTGAATTAAGTGAAATTTTTCTTTAAACATCAACCAAAACACTTTTCTTTTTTCTGTAGTTAATGGTGTTTTAGGCAAGTAACTTCATCTATCTGTTCCTTAGATGCCTTACCTGTAAAATGGAAAAAATAATAGTACCTATTCAGGGATTGAATGCAAAGATTAACTCAGACACTATCTGTAAAGTGCTTAAAACAGGGTCTACCCATAACGTAGGGGCAATAAATGTTAACTATCATTTGTCTCTGTGAAGTTCAAGTGGTTACAACTGGATCTCCACATGCTTCGTATACATTGTTGAAAGCTTTCTTTTCTAGAAATTTCTGATTGCCTGGAAGACTCTGAAATTCACAACTACTCAGAAAAGATACTTTTAAAAATTAGGGATGAAAACCAAGGGTTTTTTTTTTTTTCTTGTAAGCATGAAAATTCAATTATAATTTTTTTCTAAAGGTTGAAAAGAGTAGTTGAGGCAAAAAGTACATCTGGTTCCTCTGCCACGGAAGCCCACACATGCCCATTTGGGGGGCTTGCTGTCTTTGTACAAGTTTTTCAGCCCAGATGTTGGATGTTTTCAATTTTGCAAAATCTGACTATAAATGAACTAAAAAAAAAATGGCCCAACTGTTACTGGGACTAATTATGACGGTTCCAAGGAGAATGTGCAGGCTTTCACTTTTTCTTTATGAAGTGTTCCTGAAGAAAGCCTTTTGATTGAAATAACCCATTCGGATGATAGCTGGCATTTTCAGAAGTAATAATAATACGACTTCAGCTCCGTAGAGAGGAAGTAATGGAACCGTGAAGGGCTTTGTGGATGCCGGCTCCTTCAGGCTCCTTCATTTGCATTACGCTCCTGTCTGGCAGGTGGCAAAAATTATTCTTCCTGTTTTACAGATGCAGAAACTGAGGCACTGAAAAATAAACACATGAGGAATAAAAGTTCTAGAGTAAGTCAGTGAGAGAACCAGGAGGCTTGGGGCCTTATCATCTGATGTGGTGCTATCCGGTAAGGACAACCTGGCTGGGAGCCGTCCACTGAGGACGTGGCCAGGAGTGAGGGCATTTTTCACCCAGGAGAGCTTGCCTTTAGGGATCACTTAAATGTTCATTGCTGTAAGGTAAATCTCATCTTTCTATTAGCTTCTACTAAAAAATTAGAGATATAAAGCTAAGCATTTTTGACATGGCAGAGCTGAATGTGGTTGTCCAGGCTCTGGCCGATCTTTTAAATTCTCTGATTCCCCCTTTCCTCTCACCACAGGGGTACTTGAGAAGTTGGTAGGAAAAATGGTGCAGGGCTGAGGGGGTGTATACAGGGCTTCCCACCTCTGGCACTCTGGATAAACTTTCTTCAGGCCATGAGGAGTTCTGTCTGGCCAGAGGCCCCCAGAAAATGTCCTTAGTACCCCTGGAGTTTGTATTTTCAGCTCCCTTGGGTAATTCTAAGCTGTATTCTCACAGATTACTTAGGCATGGTTTAATTTCTTTCTTTTTTTTTTTTTTTTTGAGACAGAGCCTCAAGCTGTCACCCTGGTTAGAGTGCCATGGCATTGCAGCTCACAGCAACCTCCAACTCCTGGGCTCAAGCGAGTCTCTTGCCTCGGCCTCCCAAGTAGCTGGGACCACAGGCGCCCGCCACAATGCCCGGCTATTTTT
>CAUYTI010142899.1:0-11856 GCA_963575145.1 Galago senegalensis
CCTGTAGTCCCAGCTACTTGGGAGGCAGAGGCAGGAGACTCGCTTGAGCCCAGGAGTTGGAGGTTGCTGTGAGCTGTAATGCCACGGCACTCTACCCA
The DNA here is from genome assembly GCA_963575145.1 of Galago senegalensis. Classification (NCBI taxonomy): domain Eukaryota; kingdom Metazoa; phylum Chordata; class Mammalia; order Primates; family Galagidae; genus Galago; species Galago senegalensis. Next base: position 99 of record CAUYTI010142899.1, read on the forward strand.
GGGGGACAGCTTGAGGCTCTGTCTCAAAAAAAAAAAAAAAAAAGAATTGCTTAAGTCCAGGAGTTTAAGGTTGCAGTGAGCTGTGATGCCACGGCACTCTACCAAGGGTGACACAGTGATACTCTGTCTCCAAAAAAAAATGATACCCATCCTCAGCTCTGCCACACTGCCAAATGGGATCAATCCCCAACCCCCCTGGTTGTATGTTCCATGTGCAGGTGAGAGAAGGTCATGGGAATGCTGCTCAGGGAAGCAACAATTTTCCAGGAGAAGCAGAAGACCCAAGAACTCAGGGAGGCCAAAGAATGATGATGGCTTGAGCCCAGGAGTTTGAAACCAGCTTAGGCAACATAGTGAGACCCTGTCCCTACCAAAAAAAATTTCTTAGATTAGCCAGGCATGGTGATGTGCATCTGTAGTCCCAACTACTCAGGAAGATGAGGCAGGAGGATCACTTGAACCCAGGAACTCAAGATCAGCCTGGGCAACATAGCAAGACCCCCTGACTACAAAAAATTTAAAAATTAGCATGGTGATGCACACCTATAGTCCCAGCTACTCAGGAGGCTGAGGTGGGAGAATCACTTGAGCCCAGGATTGAGGCTACAGCAAGCTATGATCATGCCACTGCACTCTAGCCTTGGTGATAGTGAGACCATATCTCCAAAAACCCTAAAACTCAGAGAGGTGGACTAAAGAAGGACATGACTGGGGTCTTGGATGATGTGGCCCATGAGAGTATATGTGTCTTCATTTCTGAAGCCCTGGGCTCTGCGATCTCTGATGTGAGTGTAGGATTGTGCCTTTATAGAATAAAGGCCAGAGACTGAGATTTTGTCTGGGAGGACCAATCCCATGGAATAGGGAATAGCTTGCACTCCACCAGGAGGGAGGAAACCAGAAAGTACAGACTAGAGCTCATGAAAACCCTTGATTTGACTACAGGCATTTTCTGGGTGATCTGAATGTTGAAGTGGTTGCATCCTGACAACACAGGTTGGGGTGGTGACTCCAGCATTGACCTTTGATAACTTGAAATCTTCCAAAGTGTGTTTTGGGGACACAGGAGAGTCTCTCCTCCTCCTATGGAGTCAGAGTAATTAACATAAAAAATTATGAAAATATTCAAACACACACAAAAATAGAATTATATAACATACGTCCATGTACCTTTCACCTAGCTTCCTTTATCAACACTAGCCTATGGTTCTATAGCATTTTAACGACTTTACAAAGTTCTATAATAGAGAAACTTATTTAAACTACTGTTTCCCGAACTCATTTCACCACAATACCTTTTTCACCTGCTACCCCCAAACTCAGACTAGTTTTTGTTTGTTGAGCTTGAACAACATGCCCAGACCCGTGCTCAGCTTGTGCATATAGGAACAAGGGACCTGGGGGAGATAGACATAAGCAAAGGGGAACCATGCAGCCTGGTAACTGCTGTGAGGGAGGGGCTGGCACAAGGCTGGCATGCAAAGAGACTGTGGCAGGGCCTGGTACAAGCCATGAGTGGCATGGGATAAACCACCTATAGACCCAAGAGTGGAAGACAGATACCCAGGAGCAATTGGTGAGGAAGAAGGGAGGCTAGTGGGTTAGTCATCTGGCATCAGCAGGTAGGTGTGCCAGTGACCAATGACAGTTCCCGGAAACTGTGGGAGTGTGTGAGGGATGGGTGGGGGGAGCTATTAGTCGGCAACGTCAGGGTTGGATTAAGTCCTTACGTGCTGGAGTTTCTTCTCTGGCCAGTCTGAGAAGGCCTCCCAGGGCAATGCTTCCTCTTCTCCCTGTCCTTAGCCCATGTGGGGTTGGGTGAGTGCAAGGAGCAGGGAGGGATGTGCTAAGATCTGCTGAGGTGGGTGTGTCCCCACCTGGCCCAGGAGCAGGTCCTACCAGCTCAGAGGAAGGAAGCCGGCTTGGGGCAGACAGAGCAGCAGGGAGCACAGGTATGGGGGTGTCTAAGCAGGACTGTTTGTACAGGGGACACAGGGGGAAGCACTGCTCCTGTGGAAACGGGTGGGGGGAGGTGGGAGGTTGGGTGGGGATGGGGAGGAGGGGGTGCTGGGGCCCTGGAAAACCTTTCTGAATGGAGTAAAAAGAGACTGCCTCAGGCAGACCTTTTCAAAAAGAGCTGAGGAGGCAGATAACATGTCTGATACACCCCTGCATGCCCCTCTCTGAAGCTTAAAGGTCCCCTCTGTGACACCTCACAGAGGCTGTGTCTCCCCACCCCGCTCTAGGCTCCCACTGTCCTGACCCCTGGGCCTCCCAAGGAGGATCCTTGGGGACTGTTTCCACCCTTTTCCCATTCCCAGTTATCGCCCCCACTCATCCATCCCCAGGGCCAGGCCCACTGCATATGAAGATGAGCTAATGTGATTAAGCTTGCTGATAGTTCACTGGCACAAATATACTCCCATTGTCATCCTTCCCAAATAGCAAAGGTGTACATTATGGGGTCTTCAGGAGGCACTGCCTTAACCCCAAAACAGATCTATATAAAGGAGCTATGATAGAATGTGGCTTGGGAGAGGCATGAAGGGATGGAATCTCAGGTATTTGGTACAGGTAGGGGAAGTATTTGGGGGCCAGCAGGTCTTTATGATACCTTTGCATCACACCAAGAAGGTAGCTGCCTACCTATTACCTGTGTTTAGGAGGCCTCCATGATAAGAAGGGGACGTCTGCCAGATTATATCTCCTGTACAGAGGATAAGCCCTGAGGGAAGATGGAGACAGAGATTTAGGGGACCACCTCTGGCCACCCAGTGGCATGAGAACTGAGTTCCATGGGTTTGTTGGACCTCATTGGCTCTTGCTGCCCCGTCACCCCCAGTGCATACCCCACCAGCACATAGACCTTTCTTTCTTTCTTTTTTATTGTTTTTTTTTTTTTTTGAGACAGAGCCTCAAGCTATCCCCCTGGGTAGAGTGCCATGGCATCACAGCTCACAGCAACATCCAACTCCTGGGCTCAAGTGAGTCTCCTGCCTCAGCCTCCCAAGTAGCTGGAACCACAGATGCCCGCCACAAAGCCAGGCTATTTTTTGGTTGCAGCCATCATTGTTTTGGTGGGCCCGGGCTGGATTCAAACCCACCACCTTAGGTATATGTGGCTGGCGCCTTAGCCACTTGAGCCACAGGTGCCGAGCCACACAGACCTTTCCTGTCCAGGTGTTGAAAAATAGCTCAGGCAGAGCAGACAGCAGAAAGCGTGAGGGCTGAAGCCAGTGCACACTAAGTTCAAGTGAGACCAAGGAGACCAACTGTCTCCAGAAGACGTTTTGTCATTATTTTTCTTTTTCTTTTTACTTTCTTTCTTTCTTTTTTTTTTTTTCTGAAGCCAAGTCTCACTATGTTGTCCTCAGTAGAGTGCTGTAGCGTCACAACTCATGGCAAAACTCTTGGGCTTAAGAGATTCTCTTGCCTCGGCCTCCCAAGTCGCTGGGCCTATAGGCACCCACCACGTGCCTGGCTATTTTTTTGTTGCAGTTGTTTAGTTGGCCCAGGGCTAGGTTCAAATCCACCGCCCTCAGTGTATATGGCTGGTGCTATAACCACTGTACTGCTGGTGCCAAGCCATTATTTTTGTTTTGTTTTATTTTGCTTTTTGAGACAGAGTCTCACTGTGTCGCCCTCGGTAGAGTGCTGTGGCATCACAGCTCACAGCAACCTGAAACTCTTGGACTTAAGCAATTCTCTTGCCTCAGCCTCCCAAGTACCTGGGACTATAGGCACCTGCCACAATGCCTGGCTATTTTTTGGTTGGAATTGTCATTGTTTGGCAGGCCTGGGCTGGGTTCCAACCTGCCAGCTCTGGTATATGTGGCTGGCGCCCTAGCTGCTGAGCTACAGACGCCAAGCCATTATTTTTATTTTTCAAAGATAGGATCTTGCTCTATCATCCAGGTTAAGGTGCCACGGTGTCAGCTTAGTTCACAGCAACTTCAAACTCCTGCGTTCAAGTGATCCCCCTGCCTCAGCCTCCTGAGTAGCAAGGGCTACAGGTATGTGCCAACATGCCTGCCAAATAAGAGATTTTTAGAGATAGGGTCTTGCTATGTTGCCCAGGCTGGTCTCAACCTCCTGGCCTTCCAAAGTGCTAGGATTACAGGTGTGAGCCACTTTGGCCACCCGGCCATCCAAGAGATTTTCTTGAGGGGGCAGGATCTGTCAGGGCTATAGGCAAGGATCAGATTCGCAGACTACTTAAGGGCACAGGTCAGTGCGGGTGGAGGACTGGGCCTGTGTCAGTGACCTCTTCTTGGTTGGGCCATTATTTCCTGTTTTTTTCCAGCTCTTGAAAGCAGGGTGGAGGGAGATGTGCAGGTGGCAAGTTGTCATCTTCACAGCTGGAAAACTAGCTATTGGGCTGTAGGCCACCTTTACATTCTGCCTTTTCCTGGAAAAATGTCAGGAGCAATGAGATCAGAGTACCCAGGAGGGAGACGTCAGCTGAGGACAATGTTGTAAATGTGGGAAAAAGAGGCTCAGGTGGGGAAGGGTGGTGGAGAGGCTGGAGCAGAAATTTTGGCTGGAAAAGCAGGCAAGCCTGGAGCAGGGGAGAGGGAAGATAAGACCAGACACAATACCGTGTGCACTAGGGACCCCTCTCTTGGGGAACACCATGGCCCCTGGGGCTGAAGGAGGCACTCTCACTTGCCCTGGGGACTCTGTACTGTGTCCGCACCATAGACCCCATCCCATCCCTGCCTTTCAGACTTAGGATAAGTTCATGAGCAGGATTCATGTGTACCCTCAAAGCAGCTCTGGGATAAAGCTTTGCATGAAACCTTGAGACTGAGTTAGCCTTCTGCTGGAGGCTCAGCACAGTCAGGATTTTGGGGAAGCCTGAATATATGGATTTTGGCAAGTCTCTCTGATTAAACATGTGCACGGGGAAAGGGTGCCTCCCCTCAATGTTGCCTGAACCCAGAAACAGAGGAAGTGGGCTTAGCTAATTTAGCTAGGGTTCATGCACCCACCAAAGGGGTATATCTCCTGTCAGGGCTGAGACATGACAGGTCATGAGAATGTGAAATGAGGGTGGGGCTGATCTTCAGGGGCAAGGAAGGTGGGAAATCTGAGAGTCTTGTTAAAGTTCTGACCCTTGGAAGTCAGCATCAGAGAACATAGGAGGATGTGGGAGGATGTGAGTGATTTAAAAGTGGAGGCAAAGCAAAGTGGGGCGAGGCATGTGGTACGTGTGTGGGGGCAAGGTAGGGAGAGCACAGAGAGAGCAGACAGGAGAAGTGAGGGAATGATCGTGTGGTCTAGCTTCCTGCTAACTTTTACACTTTGATTTTTACTTCCTGCCTGTGGTAGAGAATAGCCCTGCCCCTCCAGCTTATCTCAGCAAAGAGCAGTGCCCAGCCCAGGCTCAGAGGGCAACGAGACAGGTCACAGAGGCGCTGAGAGGAAAGGAACCTGGCCCCAGATGTACATACAGGAAGCTGGAGGACAGAGACACAGGGCGCAGGAAGGTGGTGGCGTGCGCTCTGCTGTGTGAGTGACGTTGGGGTGGATGATATGGAAGGAGCCTCACCTCCATGTGTGTGGCTATTTCTTTGTCCCTCAGAGCCTTGGGGTTGAGCTCTGTTTGCACACTGGGTACATGCTTGTGAAGCTGCCTGATTCTGTATGTCTGTGTTGTACCTAACACAGGGGCTGTGTCTTCTCTTCCTCCTCTGGCCCAATTGTCTGGGCACATACTTATGTATCTACACTGATTTGGATACTAGGGCTCTTGTATGCATATCTCTAAGCGTGTACATGCTTTTGTGTGTCTTTGCACATGCACACCTGTGGGGTGGTGTGCCTATGTGGCCACATCATTGTGTGTGGGTTTTTTTTTTGGAGACAGAGTCTCACTTTGTCGCCTTCTATTCAGTGCTGTGGCATTTGAGGTTACTGTGACTCACAGTAACTTCAAACTCCTGGGCTTAAGTAATTCTCTTGCCTCAGCCTCCCAAGTAGCTGGGACTACAGGCGCCTGCCACAATGCCTGACTGTTTTTAGAGACGATGTCTTGCTCTGGCACAGGCTGGTCTGGAACCTGTGAGCTTAGGCAATCCACCCGCCTCAGTCTCCCAGAGTGCTAAGATATAGGCATGAGCCACCGCGCCCGGCCCATTGTATGTTGATATAACTGAATAAATATAGGCCTCCATGTCCCTTCTTCCTGGTGTCCCTTCTTTTGGGGGGCAGCTGCTGTTTCTTTGATTTCTGCATTTCTCCTCACAACCTGACCCCCCCTTTTTTTTTTTTTTTGAGACAGAGTCTCACTATGTCTCCCTGGGTAGAGTGATGTGGCATCACAGCTCACAGCAACCTAAAACTCTTGGGCTTAAGCGATTCTCTTGCCTCAGCCTCCCAAGTAGTTGGGACTATAGGCGTCTGTCAAAACGCCTGGCTATTATTTTGTTGTTGTTGTCATTGCTGTTTTAGCAGGCCTAGGCTGGGCTCAAACCCACCAGCCTCAGTGTATGTGGCCAGCATCCTAACCACTGAGCTACAGGTGCCAAGCCCTGACCACTTCTTCAAGGCAGGATTGGAGGGGAGAGTCTGGGCTGCCCCTCCCCCACATCTAGATCCCTCTTTCTATTTCCTGTTTGCCTCTTTTTTGGCAGTCCCCACCCTCCCCCCACCCTCATCTTTTCCATCTGGCATCTGGCCTGGCACTGTGCCATTCAGCTTCATTGATGGGAGCCAGAGGGCTTGGGGAGGCACAAAAATGGGGTGGGGACAGGGAAGGAGCCTGGCAGCTCTCAGTGCCTAGCATGGGCCATTCTGATAACCTGTCATGTTATTAGACATTATTAGAAAGATGTATATTTTTGACAAATAGGCTCCACTATGAAGAGTCCCAAGCACTTCTCCCCATTAGAATAATGAGAGCATTGCCATTTTCTTTACTAAAGGATTCCTAACTTTACTTTAAATAGCAGTTCTATTAACATATTCTGGCCTGGCTTGGCGCCTATAGCTCAACCGGCTAAGGCGCTAGCCACGTACACCTAAGGTGGCGGGTTCGAATCCCCAGCCCGGACCTGCCAAACAACAATGACGGCTGCAACCAAAAAATAGCCGGGTGTTGTGGAGGGCGCCTGTGGTCCCAGCTACTTGGGAGGCGGGAGCAAGAGACTTGCTTGAGCCCAGGAGTTGGAGGTTGCTGTGAGCTGTAATGCTACGGCACTCTACCCAGGGGGACAGCTTGAGGCTCTGTCTCAAAAAAAAAAAAAAAAAAAAACATATTCTGGCCTGTTTAACAATGTAATTTTTTCAACTGATAGACTTGGCATTGTTGGAAAATAATCTATTCATTCAGTATCTAGTATGTGATTCCTAATTGTAAGGAGTTACTGGTTCTTCAAGAAATTGTTAAGAATTAGATAAAGTGTTATTATAATTATAGCATTAACTGTCAGTGATATCTTAACAGAGCTGTTTCCAAACAGGCCATTTAAGGGACAAGGCCATTTACTAAGCAAGTTATACACGTTAACAAGATCGAACTATGATAAGAAGTGGTTAAGAGATGGCCCTGGTGACTCATGCCTATAATCCTAGCAGTTTGAGAGGCTGAGATGGGAGGATCACTTGACGCTAGGAGTTCAAGGCAAGCCTGGGCAACATAGTGAGAACCCATCTCTAGAAAAAATTTAAATTAGCCATATGTGGGGGTGCATGCCCGTACCACTACCCAAGCTACTCAGGAAGCTGAGGCAGGAGGATCGTTTGAAGTTGTAATGAACTACAATCATTGCCACTGCATTCCAGCCAGGACAGCAGAATTCGATGCGAGAGAGAGGAGAGAGAGAGAGAGACAGTGAGATTACTTACCTGGATTGATACGAGAGGATATCACAGGATTCCAGGGTAGGCTAACATGGTCGGGGTGTGATTTCCTGTCAGGCAGAGACTGAAGAGGTTCTGGAGAGTGTGGCTCCCACCCCAGGACCTTACCATCTAGTTGGGGAAATGAAACAAATGAACACAAAATAACTGAGTGGTCCAAAGCAGCAAACTAAGTGCTTAAGTATATATTTAAGGGGAAACTGCCAGGAGGCATATTTGTGTTTACGTGTGAAAGAAAGATTGAGTTTGTGTTACCAGTGTTCAAAGTAGGGGGAAAAAAGAAAGTGGGCTACTTAAAAGTAAGTGCAAGACTGGGCATGGTGGCTCACGATTATAATCCTAGCACTTTAAGAGGCCAAGTGGATGGATCACTTGATCTCAGGAATTTGAGACCAGACTGAGTAAGAACAAGACCCCCACCTCTACTAAAAATAGAAAAAGTAGCTGGATATTGTGGTAGCACTTGTAGTCCCAGCCACTCAGGAGGCTGAGCCAAGAGGATCACTTGAGCCCAAGAGTTTGAGGTTGCTGGGAGCTATATATGATGCCACAGCATCTACCCAGGACAACAGAGTAAGACTCTGTCTCAAAAAAAATAGATAAATAAATTAAAAAATAAATAAAGTAAATACAGATATTTCAATTGGAAGTATAATAATTTATCTAGAAGCAGATTTCATATAGGCACCTGTAAATGACCAGGTGCTCTATCCAGCATCTTTCTGCATATCTAACCATCCTCTCTTGTGGGAAGGAAGATGATGATACAGCTTGGACTTTGGAGCTGGGCAGCATTAGATATGAATCCTGGCTTGGTGCCTGTGGCTCAAGGGGCTAAGGTGCCAGCCACATACACCTAAGGTGGCGGGTTTGAATCTAGCCCCGGCCCGCCAAAACAACAATGATGGCTGCAACCAAAGAATAGCCAGGCATTGTGGCAGGCGCCTGTGGCCCCAGCTACTTGGGAGGCTGAGGCAGGAGATTCACTTGAGCCCAGGAGTTGGAAGTTGCTGTGAGCTGTGATGCCATGGCACTCTACCCAAGGGGGTAGCTTGAGGCTCTGTCTCAAAGAAAAGAAGATATGAATCCTGACTTCACTTCAACCTCTTGAACTTATGTGTCCTTTCCTGTAAAAATGAGGATAAACACCTACCTCAGAGGACTGTTGGAAGCATTAGGGAGTATGTATGGTGACTGAGCAGTAAATGATAGCTATAAGCATTGCTTCACTCAACGCTTACTGAGGTAAGTGTTCATACAAAGATGAATAAGCCACAGTCCACAGTCCCTCCCTCAAGAGCCCACAGTCTAATGGGAGGGGCAGATCAAGAACAGCTAACTTCTTACACACCAGAACAGCTCTGCTAAACCTGCCACTGCTGGAAGCTCAGTGCAGGTACTACATCTGCCTTGCAGGGAGAGGGCTCAGGGAAGGCTTCACAGAGTCCTGAGGAATGACTGGGTTTGCCGATCAGAGAATGGGAGGAAGGACATTCCAAATTGAAGAAACAGCATGAGCAAAGGTAGAGTCCTGAAAACATAAGGTATGTGCAAAGTTTGTGTGATTGGAGCAACAAAGCCTGGTTTTATTTGCTTTTCAGCATGTTTAAGTATCGTTTGGTATTATTTTTATTGTTAAGATTGGTATTTTTGCAGAGGAAGTATTTCTTTGTTCCCTTTAACTGCTTTACTATGCCTCTTACAAGTCTCAAACTGCTGATGGTGGTGGTTGGAGGGAGAACAAACAAATACCCACAAGAAAAATTGTTATAATCAGGTTTATGAGTTAGTTCAATGAAAAACCTTAAAAGTGCCCTTTGAAAAGATGGGCCCATTTCAGTGTCTTGAGATTAATTGCTCAGGGTCTCAAACAACTTTTCTCCCTAAGATGACATCTAGACCTGCATGTTCAAGGCAGCATTATTATTATATTTTTTGGGACAGAGTCTCATTCTGTTGCCCTCAGTAGAGTGCTGTGACATCACAACTCACAGCAAACTCAAACTCTTGGGCTCAAGCGATTCTTTTGCCTCAATCTCTGGAGTAGCTGGGACTACAGGCACTGGCCACAAAACCCAACTAGTTTTTCTTCTTTGAGTAGAGATGAGGTCTTGCTTAGGCTGGTCTCCAACTCCTGAACTCAAGCAATACACCCAACTCAGTCTCCCAAAGTACTAGGATTATAGGCATGAACTATTGGGCCCAGTATTTATTTATTTATTCCTTTTGTTTTTTGCAATTTTTCTTTTTTTTTTTTTTGTTAGAGACAGAGTCTTCATCATCCTCAGTAGAGTGCTGTGGCATCACACAGTTCACAGCAACCTCCAACTCCTGGGCTGAGGTGATTCTCTTGCCTCAGCCTCCCAAGTAGCTGGGACTACAGGCGCCCACCACAATGCCCAACTATTTTTTTTGTTGCAGTTTGGCCAGGGCCAGGTTTGAACCTGCCACCCACGGTATGTGGGGCCAGTGCCCTACCCACTGAGCCATAGGCACCTCCCTTCCTTTGTTTTTAAATTGAGACCGAGGCTCACTTTGTCACCCTTGGTAGAGGGCTGTGGCATCATAGTTCACAGCAACCTCAAACTCTTGGGATCAAGTGATTCTTTTGCCTCAGCCTCCCAAGTAGCTGGGACTACAGGTGCCCACCACAATGCCTTTGTTTTCTTTTGTTGTTGTTGTTTAACAGGCCCGGGCCGGGTTTGAACCCACCAGCCCTGGAGCATGTGGCTGGCACCCTAACCACTGAGCTACGGGCACTCCTTTCTTTCTTTTTTGAGATAGAGTCTCACTTTTCTTTCTTTCTTTTTTTTTTTTTGGTAGAGATAAAATCTCACTTTATTGCCCTCAGTAGAGTGCTGTGGTGTCACACAGCTCATAGCAACCTCCAACTCCTGGGCTTAGGCAATTCTTTTGCCTCAGCCTCCTGAGTAGCTGGGACTTCAGGTGCCCGCCACAACACCCAGCTATTTTTTTGTTTGGCAGGGGCAGAGTTTGAACCTACCGCCCTCAGGATGTGGGGCCCGCGCCCTAACCACTGAACAACAGGTGTTACCCAGAGTCTTACTTTTTTGAGAGTGTCACAGTGTCACAGCTCACAGCAACCTCAAACTCTTGGGCTCAAGTGCTTCTCTTGCCTCAGCCTACCTATAAGCTGGGACTACAGACTCCCACCACAATGCTTGGATTTTTTTTAGAGATGGGGGTCTCCCTCTGGCTCAGGCTGGTCTTGAACTTGTGAGCTCAAGCAATCCACCCACCTTGGTCTCCCAAAGTGCTAGGATTACAGATGTGAGCTACCACGCCTGGCCCACAGTAGCATTATTCATAATAACCAAAAGGTGGAAACAACCCAAGTTGTCCATTGACAGATGAATAGATAAGCAAAATGTGATGTAGATATACAATTGAATATATTATTCAGCCATAAAAAAGGAAATTCTGTTACATACTACAACATTGATGAGCCTTGGAAATATTAAGTGAAATAAACCAGACATGAGAAGGACAAATAGCATATACTTTCATTTATATGAGGCATCTAGAATAGGCAAATTCATAGAGACAGAAGTAGAATAGAGGCAGGGGCTAGAGGTGGCAGTGGAGGTAGAGTGGGCAGTATTACTTAATGAGGATAGAGTTGTTCAGGATGATGAAAAAGTTCTATTTCTATAAATAGATAGTGGTAATACTGAATTGTACACTTAAAAATGTACATTTTGGGCTCGGCGCTTATAGCTCAACAGGCTAAGGTGCCAGCCACGTACACCTAAGGTGGTGGGTTCGAATCCCCAGCCCGGACCCGCCAAACAACAATGACGGCTGCAACCAAAAAATAGCTGGGTGTTGTGGCGGGCGCCTGTGGTCCCAGCTACTTGGGAGGCGGAGGCAAGAG
>CAUYTI010142902.1:0-50936 GCA_963575145.1 Galago senegalensis
AGAGAAATGCAAATCAAAACTACTGTGAGATATCATCTAACTCCAGTAAGATTAGCCCATATCACAAAATCCCAAAACCAGAGATGTTGGCATGGATGTGGAGAAAAGGGAACACTTCTATGCTGCTGGTGGGAATGCAAACTAATTTGTTCCTTTTGGAGAGATGTCTGGAGAACACGTGGAGAATAAAAAATAGACCTGCCATTTGATCCTACAATTCCTTTATTAGGTATATATCCAGAAGACCAAAAATCACATTACAACAAAGATATTTGTATCAGAATGTTTATTGTAGCCCAATTCATAATTGTTAGGTCATGGAAGAAACCCAAGTGGCCATCACCCCATGAATGGATCAATAAATTGTGATATATGTACACCATGGAATATTATGCAGCCCTAAAGAAAGATGGAGACTTTACCTCTTTTATGTTTACATGGATGGAGCTGGAAAATGTTCTTCTTAGCAAAGTATCTTAAAAATGGAAGAAAAGTATCCAATGTACTCAGTCCTATTATGAAACTATGTATAGCTTTCAGATGAAAGCTATAACCTAATTATTGCCTAAGAATATGGGAAGGGTGGAGGGAGAGGGGTGGGAAGTGGGGTGGATGGGTGGAGGGCAGGTGATTGGTGGGAGCACCTCCATGGTTTATCTTACAAGGGTACAAGTGACTCTTTCTAAAAGTAGAATATGTCTTAACACAATAACTAAGAAAATGATTTGAAGGCTATGTTAACCACTTTGATGAAAATGTTTCAAATTGTATATGAAAACACCACACTGTACCCCATGATTGCATTAATGTACACAGCTATGATTTAATTAAAAAAAAAAAAAAAGAAGTTGTGGACTGTGGTGATTTTACTGAAGAGCATGTTGAAGGGCCCAGGATGGTGAGGAATGGCCTCAGAAAAAGTTAGACTCTGGAAGCTCTGGTACAAATTGAATATCTCAGGCTTCTTGTGGAACACTATACACAGATTGTCTCAGGCTTCTTGTGGAACACTATACACAGATGTCATAGGCATAACGTAATTTGTGGCATAAAACTAGAGTAGATTCAGAGGGAGATTAAAAGAAAATGAAACCAGAAGGTGGAAGACAAAATTTGATATTAATCCTTGAATTATTGGGAAAGCACTTTACACTAATTAACACCATCACCTACCCCCAAATTTGTTTATTGACAATTTTCTTTGAACTTAAGTTCCTTTTATTTTATCTATATTTGAAGAGAGGGGAATAAAGCCCTACTATTACATTCTGAACAACATCTACCTAAGTTCTTATTATTTAAGGTGAGTCCTAGAAATTAACTTAGCAAACCTGAATGCTGATGATGTCGGTAAGGTTGTTTTAAGAATTTACAGATTTTTTATTACATTGTATTATTAACATTCTTTTGGAGTCATTGTAAGGCTGATTATAAATGATGTATTTTCTCTTAAGAACATGATTTATCAGCTTTCATTATGTTAATATTTCCAAAGCTATTTATTTTATGAAGATGTAGTAAATAAATCATTCCCAAAGATGGCCTTGTTAAACAAAAACCTAGAAAGCAAGTGCATTTGCATAATATTTAATTTATAGCAAAACAAATTGCTGAATTTTAAATGTAATTTCAAATAAATTACATTATTAAATTTTACATCTAAGTCTCACTAATGAATTGATCCATTGGTTAAATTGTTTACATACTTTTGTTTGAGTAAGCTATCACTTGACATCACAAGTCATGTAGTACTCATTTCAAACTCTCATTTGGCTAAAAATATTATAAATCTCAAGCATTTCTTTTTTTTCAAGCATTTCTTATTGTAATAAAAAGCTGCCAAATTTGGATAATGACAATTCTGTTAATGAGTATTTATATTTTAATTAATGTGTGCATTAATAAGTTAATTCTGTCAATCATACTGGTACTTCAGGATTTTACACTGGCCTTTGGTCTCTCACGAAGGTTATGTGACCTAAAATGTAAGTATTTTGGTCAAGAAATATTTATTTTTACTTGTTCTCCATATTTCCTACAAATTTAACTGCCAAACTTAGGGGCATGCCAAGGTTTTATGTTAAATTACACACAACTTTGATCCTAGAAGACATTGTGTGTAATATGAAGTCAGAATGTGATAGTAATGATCAAATTTCTTTCATTTTTCTCATTGTCCTTGTTTATAAAAATAATATGTGAATTGATGTGTATCTAATTTTATCTTATTTTTGACACGCATGTAGAATCATATCATTGGCTCAGATGATTATCCTTTTTTATATAACACTCTTATTGATTAAAATTAATAGAAACTATTTTTCTTAAATGCATGGAAGTCTCTTTGATATTTCAATACCACATGAGAAAGGATTCACCCTTCCTTCATTTGGATATATGTATTCACTAATTGGAAGAACTGAAAGATTTCACCAAAGAGACAAAACTAGAATCCTTTTGATTAAGGGCAGTTACTAACCATTTGTTGATCTGAGCCTGAAGCGATCCAATCAAACAGACTAAATTGTAATCCACAGACTCTGCTTTGTTTCATTTTATAGTCCCTGTGCTATTTGTTATCTTAGATTTAACATGCCACAAGGATGAAAAAGAATATAGGAACAACTTGTACTTACTTTTGTCAGGGTTAAGAAATATCTCCAGAAAAGGTCAATTGCTCGCGAGCAGGTTTAGGTCAGCGATCAAAACAAAGCAATATCTTATTCACCTTGTACCATTATTATCTTATTGCATTTTCATTTATCAAAAAGGAATTGTCCCTGTTGCAGTTTAGTGGAGATGATTTATTACATGCAAAATAATTAGTGTTATCAACTATTTCACATATATCAAGTGAATAGATTAGACTGATGCAAACACCAAAGTTGAAAAATTAAAAGATAAAATCATTTTTAACTGCCCAGAAGAAAAATTTGACAAAAAGGAAAATATAGGAAAAAAACTCAAAAATGTATTTATCTGCAACTAAGCAAAAGAAAATGACTCTGAATGACAAAATATAAGTGAATTAATAATAAAATTTCCATTTTCTTAAGAAAAGTATTCAAATTAATACATATTTTCAGTTCAATTCTCACCTATGTACATTTAAAAAAAAATTCCTGGTAGCATAACTAAGTTCAGATTTAAGGCTAGCCTGAGACAAAATTAATCTTTCCTGAATGGATTAACCACATCTGTCAGAATTTGCACATGAGTCATTCATGTCATATAAGATTCAGTATCTTATAATACTGTGGCCATGTCATTTGCTCTGAAAGATTTTTCTAATGGTTCATATTGACATCAAATTGCATATTAAGATCCCTAGCCCAGCATGGAAATCCATTCTTCTCCTGGTTATACTCTTAAATAAAACCTGAAACTGAACAAAAGTGATTAAGGAATACAAATTTTGTTCCTGAAATATAACTCTTAGAAGTAAAAAAAAAAGAAAATAGAAGAAAGGTAAGTTGAGGAAAACTGTCGAGCATTTTGGGAAGATGCATTTCCATGTTGGCTTACCCCAGGAAGCTGGCCACAGAAGCAAACCAGATGTGCTTTGCGGTCATGTGGGAGTTCCATGAAATTATTAGAAGAAAAAAAATACACTTTTAATCTAAGAAAGAGATAAAGATAGGCATCTCTATGAAGTTCCCCCTCATTTCTTATTTCCCATTTTTGACTGTTCGCTCCACAGCTCATTTACTCCACCATACTCATTGGTCATTCCCGGTCTTTGGCATCTACTCAGGGCCCCAGACATCATTCATCTTGGGTTGGATTCCCACTAAAGCACACCTTAAGATAAGGGTTCAGTGCCAAGTCATTGATGTTCTGCATTTCAGAATCAGTAGGAAACTGTAAAGTTAGACAGGGATGGGAAATGGGTGCATCAAGGGGAAGTTATCATTCAGCCACCTCTAAGTATCACTTCGTGGTTAATCTTTGTGGGAAACTTTGAAAAACAATATATTAACAAAACTTATATCATAGCTCATAATTGTTTCAAGTTGCTGTAATTCTTTCCATCTGTGTCTTGTTGAAGCTTGCTTTGGTTGGAGCAAGAGGGATGGTAATTACCCAGCAGTTCTAGCCTCCCATATGTGCAAAGCTTCATATCTATTATGCTCCACTTTCTGCTGAACCCTTTATTTGAATTTGAAAGTGATACAGTGACCTGGCATGGGTGAATATCAATCACAAAAGAGAAGGACAACAGCAGTTAGGGAAAATGATGAGCACAGGCTGTGTCCAGACTATTTCTGCCTATGTGCTAATTAGATCCTTTCTCATCCTTTCTTTTTAATTAGGTTGCTAACTAAAATACCTGGCTCCATTTTTCCCTATGAGAATAAAGATGTCTTCTTTTCCAGAGGAAAATAAAAAAGTCAACAGTTAAAGGATTTCACTCAAGGTGGTGGCTGACAGGTGTGAGTATTAGCAACACAAACTACAGATTGTATTGCTGTATTTCTTTATAATTTCCTAAAAGACTAAGGTGTATTAGCAACACAAACTATAAATTTTATCTCTATAGTTCATTAGAAGGCTGAATTTAGTGTTGACAATCTTCATCTATTGCAACTTTAAATTCCATTAATTCTCAATATTTCACCTGCTAGGTTGTTTGCCTGACCAGATAATTCAGACTATCATTTCCCAGGTACTTTAGGTTGCCCTCTTTCACTGGTTTTGAGATTATAGTAGTTTGCTACCCTAGTCACTGTCAGTTATGGAGGTAGGAATAATACTGCAGTGAATCTCTTGAGTTCTGCATTTACTCTGCCCTGTTATCATTGTGGAAGAGCAACTATGCAGCTGTCCAGAAACTATCCAGCCATTACTAATATTTTTCACACTTCATGGTTAGATACTTTCTGGACAGAGCTCAGTAAATCCTCAGAGCAATTAGAATCAATTACCTGAACTAACATAGTATTGGTCAGGTAATCTTTATAACTCTTAGTTCACTGAAACTATTATTGTATATCTTGCAACAATTATCCCTAATCCCACTCTCAGAGATAAATATTTCTGAAGCAGCATAGCCTAAGATCATAAAAATTGGAAATGAAAAAAAAATAATCAAAGACTATACTGAGAAGAGACATCACTAATGACCTGATCAAATTCCAGGACCTGTACATATCAGCCGGCCGTCAGTCACACAATGACTTTCACAATCTTTATTTTCAGATGGATGCTGCTTCCTGAAAGGTACCTGTTAATCACAGTGCAGAGTTCTTCAGCAGAGCCTTCAAGTGCGATCCAATTTACATCAGCATTATTATTTCTGTGTTAATGGCTACATTGAAAAGCACAAGAAAATCATATTATTATAAGCTCATTATTACACTTCCATTTTGTGAAATGAGATATTTGGTCATAGATAATGTTGTCTGAGCCTCTGTGCTAATAGGTAATTCTGATGTTCAGATGGTGCTAATGGCAGAGACATATCCTTTGGGGACATCTTGGTTTTGGTCACTAATGTCTTTACTCAGCCTTCTGACTCAGTAAATCAGGTAAAATCTGCTACCTCATAGGGAGCACAGGATGCATGATCACTTAATATTCTGTTATTACTTTATCAGACTGTACTAAGGCCCTACTGAGATGCCATCTTTATTTTTTCCACAGTGATTGTTTCTCTACTGCAGAGTTCATGATGACTTTGCTTCAAAATGCTAAAATACAGGTAGCAGGCAACGTCCAAAATGTTCATGAATTATTTATGTTTCCTAGTATCCCATTTTTAAATCTGAATTCTTTCTGATAAGGATTAGATCTTGTCACTCATTTCTAGTAAGTACGGAGCAGATAGAGGTATAGTGTTCAGTATCTGAAGTTAGGTCACAGAGGGGTTGACTCCACTTCATGTGCCTCTCTCACCTTCATGCCCTCACTTGTGCAAGGGGAAAGTTATTTCCATGCTGACAGCTTCCCTATGGAATGATCCACATGACAAAGTGAGTCTTTAAAAACTAATTAGGACCTGAGATCTGCATTACAAAAGCCCACAAGAAACAATGCTGGCAATAGCTGTGGCAGTGACCTTGAGTACATACTTCCTTTCATTTTTTTTTTATTTGTCCAACTATTTTTTTTTTATTAAATGATATCTATGTACATTAATGCACTTCTGGAGTACAGTGTGGGGTTTTCACATACAATCTGAAATACTTCCATCAAACTGGTCAACACAGCCTTCATATCGTTTTCTTGGTCATTGCTTTAAAACGTTCACATTCTACTCTTAGAAAGATTCACCTGTACCCCTATAAGACAAACCTCAGAAGTGATCCCTCCAAACCCCCACCCTCCTCCCAGTCCTCCCGCCCGTCTCCCTCCCCCCGCGGCCTGTTCTTAGGCTATTTGGTTATAGCTTTCATATAAAAGGCTTTTATGAGACTAATAGTTATGTTTACAATGAGGATTTAACTTTAAAGATCCTAAGGACTCAGAATACATCACATTAATATTTTGGATCATTTTCTCAGAATTTTTTAACCATGTTTTTCTTCTTTGTTGTTCCAAATCATCCACAATGTCTGTCTAATTCAGTCCTCATATCAGCATCCCCACCACCTAGATTCCTTAATTTATACTTTGATTCTATTAAAATTTCCTTTTGGTTCTACAAAAAGGTAGTATTTAAGAGTTCTCGGCATCTTCCCAGACATTATATTCTTATTGTAAGAAAAAGTGGAAAATAGGAGCATCAGATACAAAATTGCATTGTTTTTGCTGATTCTTCTTAAAAACAAACAGTGGTGAATCTTTCACTTGCACATTTAATCAATAATTACACAGGTGTAGGAGAAAGATTATTGAAATTTTGTGTAGCATTATAACAGAAATTTCTGCCCATTAACTCTTGAGTTAAAAGTATCCAGTGTGCTCACAAAGTAGATTTTTATTACTGACATTGCCGATGCCCAATTTGCCTTTCTGACAATGACTTACAAAAGAGGAAAGCAGCATGTGGCCCAATCTTGGCCTATCACATTCTTCAGTTTAGCAACTTGGAAATTAGGTTGGCGAACATTAAATTTACTATCTATATATGACTAAAATTTTATTGTTTTTTACCAAATTGTTCTCTCCCTCCAAAGAAAATTTACTTGTAATTAATCACAATTTTAGTCACCACCAAATGGGGAAAGACAACCAAACAAAAGAAAATAAAAAACAAAACACAGTAGTATCAAAGACAAGAAAAAGAGCATTCAGACACCTAGCTTTCCAAGGGAGTCACATAGTGAGTCTTGGTACTTGATGTCTTCACGCACATTGTGATCCATCTAAAACAAGAATTAGCATATATTAGGCCACTGACAAATGTACAACACATTGATATTTTTTCCTCTACTTACTCTTGTTTCTAAATAGAGGTTTCAACAGTGTATTGCAATGATTAGTTAGGGATTGTTGGGAGTGGCTTATGTTTGTCAGAATAGATGTTACCCTTGTATAGAAATGACAATACACCAATGGAGATCTGGAATTCACGTTAGCCTCACAAACTTAGAGGAGTGACTTCTTATCATGGCTGTCTGGTGAAGGCAACAGTTTGATTAGATTCTGAGGACCCTCACAAAAGAGAAGGGAATGCTCATGACATTTTCCTTGTGATAGTTGTATTCTTGATAAAAGATTATCATCGAAATTATGTATTTGGAAATAGAATTCATATACTGAGAATCGGGATATATAATATACAGAAAATTTATTTTATGACTTAGTCTTATTTTTTTCTGGGAACTGCGCTCACGACACAGAGAAGTGATTCCTCAGCAGCACTATGCATACTGCATGGCACTTATTACCTGATGACTAAATAACTGAATGTACTTGCGAAATACATCTGACCTAATCCTGAGATAATAAAACTGGGAATTTGAAATGAAATCCTCAGACAGCCATTTGGGCTTGGCACACAGTAAGAATTCTAATATATATACATCATAGAAGGTGAAGATATTCTCTTACATGGTAATGAAAAGGCAGAGAAAGCTAATCGAAAGAAGAAAAAAGCCTAATAAATGATTCCTCACAATTTTAATGATAAATGTAGATCTTATGTCTGTATATCACTCTATATGAAAATATTTATCTAAGTACATATATATGGGAGATATATACATATCTCCCTTATATTACTTTATCTCTCTATCCATTCATCATCTTGGCAGCTCTGTAATTCCTGGTCCCAGTCTCTTTCAGATCTCTTA
The DNA here is from genome assembly GCA_963575145.1 of Galago senegalensis. Classification (NCBI taxonomy): domain Eukaryota; kingdom Metazoa; phylum Chordata; class Mammalia; order Primates; family Galagidae; genus Galago; species Galago senegalensis. The sequence goes on from CAUYTI010142902.1 coordinate 8,238, forward strand.
GCCCATTCTTACTCATAGAACCCAGTATAAAATAACACAGTAAATGCTGTAATTTCTTTTTTTTATAAATCTACCTTATAATATTTTCTTATTTTACCATTGAGCAAGTCAGAACTAATTTTATATGGTTTTTTCAATTATGATATATATGCATATTATTAATAAACACATTTCCCATAACATATATGTAAAACCACCTCGAAATTTAAAATACCTTTTATTTTAGTATATACAAAAACTGGTCAAAATTTGGGGCCATAAAAATTGGAGTCATAACATAGATAATAACATATATGTAAATATTGTATTAATTTGAGAAAATAATTCAGTGGTCTAAAAAAAAAGGCCAGCTAAAACAACTGCCAAGACAACAAATTGTTTTAGAACCACTTTAGAAAAGAACAATAGCAATAACAAAAATGTAGGAAATATCCAGGGATAGATTTATGGCGTCTGATTTTTAAAAAATATATTTTAGGTGCAAATTTGGTGCCCTTGAGTATGTAGGTCATTAATTTCTTTAAGGTTCAATTTTTAATCTGTAAAATATAAATAGTAATACAAACCTACCTTATAGTACACTCTATTGTGTTATTTATATTTTACAAATTAAAAAAGTGAACCTTAAATGTCTGGTGACTAAATTTACAGATGCCACCATGCTCATGTGTTGGCAGTTCTGTACAAACAACTTGGGAAAGTATTTCAGCCTTGGTATATCCATGTCTCACAGTAGTGTTTGTGTCGATGTGTGGTGGTGTCCTGCTAAATGGCATTCATTATTGTTGCACGTTTTTGTGTGCTGTCATGAGAGTGTTGGAACATGAGTTAGAGCAATGAAGAAACTTTAAAGTTCTTGTTAAATGTGACAAGAGTAGAAATGAAACGAGGGACATGTTAGTCCATGTTTACGGGAATGATACCATGAGGAAAATGGCAGTGTACACATGGATTAAGTGTTGTTCTGAAGGAGAGAAACCTCACTGATGAAAAAAGCTCAGGACAACCAGTAATGAGCAGAATGCTCAAATTATAACAAAATTTCATCAAATTGTGTGTCAAAATCATTGGCTAACTGTGATTTAATCCAAGATGGGGGGAGAGGTGAATGAGGGAGCTGGAGAGGGGAGGAGGGTAGGGATGAGGATCATAGTATTTGGCACACCTCTTGGGGGAGGAACACAATTATAAGAGGGACTTTACCTAACAAATGCAATCAGTGTAAGCTAGTTCTTTGTACCTTCAAGAATCTGAAATAATTTTTAAAAAATTGTAGTATGTAAGAATAAAAATACCTAAATCACAATATATTAAAACAATGAAGGGAAATGAACCTCAAAGGTTCTCCTGCTATTAAATTCTCAATTAGAATTTATAACATGAACCTAGTACCATTATAGACAAGAAAAAAAATTCTATTTAGGACTTTCCCTTAGTAAAAGAACTCCACCTCATTTATTTTCGCTTCTGAAGAGTACCATTTTTTAAATAATCTCTGTAGTTATTTTGCTGACTGAGGAGTTGGTTGCCTGTGTTATGTGTCGTGAGAGAAATGTATCCAGAATGTTTTTTATTATATCTATGAAAATCAATCACCGTACTCTAGCAGCTCTTAGCTGTTTTCTACATAACAGAAACAAGAATTTTTCCTTCAAACTATAGAACTCCAATCAGCAAGAATTTGTGCAGTAAAGATAGATCAACCACGGTGCTTCTGGCCTGAGATTATCAAGAGAAAAATCATATAATATTTCTGTGGGGAAAATGAATTAGTATCTATTTTCTGAAGGGGAAATTAGTAAGCAAAGAAAATTTATCTTTAAAAATTATCCTACAAAATAACATGTTTTTATGCTTCAATTATTTCTCACAGCTAAAACTTCACTTACATAAGAATCATCATGCCCCTAGAGAACTTAAATTGGATTCCTTCTAAATAAAAACAATAGACTGTTATTTATTGTAAAACATACAATGTTAAATATCAATTTTGATTGAAACATTTTTTCATGTATTAATAATCACCTTGATATGAGGAAATTTAATTCTAATTACTCCTCAGAAAATCTTATTTAGTCCATAATATCTTTGATGTATTCTGCCATCTTAAAGATACAAAACCAAATAATCTTTCTCATCAAGTCTTTTTAGAATGTGTTCAGAGTCTAAACTGGAATTATACAAATACATCTCCATTCAATGTAATGATGACATTCAAAATTATGTATTGTTTCATATATAATTATCAATTTAAATATAAATTCTAGGTTGTTGAAAAATATTGGTATCATTGTGGACAAATAAGTGCGTGAAATAAAATAAATATTATGTGTGGGAGATATAGATAACTACTGGGACACTTGAAGTTTGTACACCTATTATGCAGTCAAATTTTTGGTGGGGAGCTACTGCCCCCACCAAAGAGACAGAGGTGTCTATAAGAGACCACTTTTGAACAATGGTATGTAAAGTTAAAGTGATGTGGGTGGCAGAACACCTTTCTTGCACTCTTTCACCTTCTCTTAAGTGATTAAAGCCCATGTGTTAGAGACGGTGATATCACAAGTTGGAAGGAGCCTGGACTCCTTAGTCATTTCTTGGATTTAAGCCATGAGCTCTCCAAACAAGAACAACTGAAATGAACTCTGTATAAGTGAGAAATAAACTTCTATTGAGTTAAGCCGTTAGGACTTTTGACTTTTGTTATAAACCTATATTAATTGCTCCAATTATTGTAAGTATCAAGGAAAATATACAATTTTAGTCAAATGATAGGCAGGGACTGGCGGTAATAAGAATACTATTTTGCTCTACCCTCCACTTTGCTTTTTACAGTTTGTACTAACTGTTTATCTATTTTGCCCTTATTACCTCCTCTAAGACTTGATGCTCAGGAGATCTTGACTGGATCGGAGACTAGAGCAGGTGACTAGAGCAGGATGGTTGTAAGAGGACAAGAGAAGATAAAATAAAAATAGGATATTGCCTTCTATTCATCTCTGCTCACCTTCCAAGATGTAGTATGGGAAGCAGAAGTTAGAACGGATAAGTATGGAAGCATTTATTTTTGTGTGATGAAAAATAACAAAAAGAAATTGGTTTTGCCTTCATTTCTTTCCAACTCCATATTTGGCTGTACAATAACCAACCAGAATTAAAGCTACAATTATAAACATGTAAAAGAAGAATCAAGCAATCTGAGGATGTTCTTACGGCTCTCTGTTTCAGTGGGTGGGAAACACAAACAAATAATATTGCACTATTAAAGTGAACAAATCCAATTACTAACTAAGCCTTTCTCATGGGTCTTACTCATGATGACTTTTATCCCAACACTGGGAGATCTTTAAAATTTTCTTCATTTTAACATGGATGAGGAGTGGCACCTAGTACTTCCCTCCTCCACAAAGGAGAATGAGAATAGTGCATAGATAATTCCATTTTAAATAGATCATCTAATAGGGAATCCTGAACTTCAACGAAGAAGTGACAGGAAACACCTAAAACAAGGAAACAGAGGCAATAAAAACAGGCTTCTTTTCCAGCATCAGCTGGGAGCACAGAGAAGCTCTCCAGTCAGGGGAAGGTAAATGAGATACGAGCAGTCCCCATTTCCACCATAGACAGCTGCATTCCTAGTCATAGGAAGCCCTCTTGACCTTTTTTGCCCTGAGACTAACGTGACATTGCTCCAGACAAAAAGCACCCATTCAGACACACCACACACAGTCCCAAGAAGCTACAGTCTGGCATCAGTTTAAGAGCTCAGCTCTCACAAGACTACATTCTGCCCTGTGTTCCAACAGTGTTTATGCCTCCACGTCCCTAAAGGTTCATTAACATCTCCTCCCACTCCTGCATCATCTGCTGCTGTGGGCTTCTGCCACTGGGGACAAAGTATAAGCTATTGTCAGTAACCCTGCCACTCACAGCAAAGGGGCCACTGTGCATTTATAAGCACTCCAAGGACAGACTATCCCACTCACAGCCAACTCTTAGAGTCACAGTGCATGCTCCCCAGCCAGACTGCCTCTGGCTGCCGGCACAGAAAGCAATCCTTCCTTCCCCAGCAGTAATGTGTGTGTGTGCTTGGCTAGGATGTCCAGTACTACACTAAAGAGGAATGGTGGAAGGGAGTATCCTTTCCTTATTCCAGTTCTTACAGGAGCAACTTTCAGCTTTTCCCCATTCAGCATGAGGGTGGTTGTAGGTTTATTTTATATAGTCTTCATCATGTTGAATTATATCCCCTAAGGAGGGGATAGTTTGTTGAGAGTTTTCATTATGAAGGGATATTAAATTTGGTCAAAACTTTTTCTGCATCTATAGAGATGATCTATGTCTTTTATTCTGTTGATATGATGTATGACATTGACTGATGTGCATTTTAGAACTTACTTGCATCCCTGGGATATTTCCTACTTGATTGCAGTGTACAATCTTTTAGAAGTTCCGTTGGATTTGTCTTTCTATTATTTTTTAGGGAATTTTTGCATCTATTTTCATCAGGGATATTGACCTACAGTTTTATGTGACTGTTGTGTCCTTGTCTGATTTTGGATTCATGGTAATGCTGGCCTCATGGAATGAGTTAGGAAGAAATTCATTCTGTTCAATTGTTGGAAAAGTTTGAGAAAAATTGGCGTTGATTCCTCTTTGCAAGTTTGTTAGAATTAGGAAGTAAAGCCATTTAGTCCTGGGCTATTGTTTGTTGGGAGGATTTCTTGCACTGATTCAATATTGCTACTTGTTATAGGTTGGTTCATATTTTTAATTTCTTCCTGATTCTGATTCAGTCTTCGAATTTGTATATGTTAAGAAATTTATACTTCTTTCTAGGCTTCCCAGTTTTTTATCTTATAGTTATCCATAATAATCTCTGGCAAGCCTTTGAATTTCTGTGATATCTGTTGTAATGCTCCTTTTCTTGCTCCCAATTTTATTTATTTAGTTTTTGTCTCTTTTCTTGGTTAGTCTAGCTAGTAGTTAACTAAATTTATTTGTTTTCAATATCTTTTATATTTTGTAGTCTTTTTTTTAGTCTCTATTTCACTTAATTCTGCTCTGATATTTATGCTTTGTTTCTTCTACTAATTTTGAGTGGTTTGCTCATGTTTTTCTAATTCTTCTATAAATATAGTAGATGGTTTATTAAGAATCTTTGTACTTATTTGATATGGTCAATAACTGTTATAAACTTTCTGTTAGCACTATCTTTTCTATATCCCATAGGTTTTGGGATATGATGGGGTTTATTGGTCATTTTTTTCCTTTCTTTTCTCACTTATTAAATTTTTTTATTAGATCATCTTTGTGCATGTTAATTCTATCATGGGATACAGTGTGTTGTTTCCATATACAATTTAAAATACTTTCATCCAATTGGTCAACATAGCCATCATGTCATTCTCATAATTATTGTGTTAAGACATTTAAATTAGACATTTAAAAAGATTCACATGTACCCTTATATGAAAAATCATAGACATGGATATTATGTTTTAATCTCATTTGTTTCAGAACATTTTTTTTAATTTCTACTTTAATTTCTTCATTGAACCAGTGGTCATTCAGCATCTTGGTTTAATTTCCCACTTGGATAATTTCCAAAGTTTTTCTTATTTTTGATTTCTAGTTTTATTCCTTGTGATATGACAAGATAATAGACAAAAATTTCATATTTAAAAAAAAAAATTTCATATTTTTTTAATTTGTTGAGATTTATTTTGTATCCTAATATACGGTATACACTGGAAAATATTCATGTGCTTTTGAGAACAACATGGATTCTGTAGCTATTAGATGAAACATTATAAAGCTGTCTATTAGGTCCATTTAGTTAAAATCCAATTTTCCTTTCTTAAGTTTATATCTCTTTCTAATGATGGAAGTTGGATACTGAAGTCCTCAACAATTATTGTATTGAATTCTATCTCTTCCTTTAAATTTAATAATATTTGCTTTATATATCTAAGTGCTCCAGTGTTGGGTGCTTATAGGTTTAGGATTATCATAGCTCCTTGCTGAAAAAATCATTTTATCATTATATAAAGTCAATCTTTTTCTCCTTTTACTGTTTTTGACTTAACATCTGTTTTACCTTATTCAAATATAGCTGGCATAAGTATTAGCTGATCAAGGTGGCCTATTCTTGGGTCTTTGGATATCTTGCTTAAATTCCAGTATTTGTAGCAGTGGCAGGTGGCCAGGTATTCAGGACTCTGGGCAGTGGGTATGGTATATTCAATGGAAGTACCAATGAAATGACAACTCTTTGGCTTCCAAGCAATCCAAATTGGTATTGGAAGTGGATCAAATGGACTTGGTAGGCCAGTATCCAGACCTACAAGTGATGGGTACAAGTGAATACTAGTTAATATGGTAGTGGCAACATGGTTTTTCAACGGGAATACTACAGTGCCAGTGTTAGTGACCAGAGAAGGACAATCTTTAGGGCCCCAGACAGCATGCTTGGGTGTTGGGTATGGTAGGAGCATGGATGGGAAGGCCTATCTTTAGCCCTCATAATGCAAGTAGGTTATAGTAATAGTAGGCAGGAAAATTGCAATTTCCAGACACCCTCTATAATGCTAAGGCTGAGATGACAGTGAAGATGCTATAGACATTGTCCTAGGGAAGGAAGGATTGCTTTCAGTACCCGCAGCCAGAGGCAATCTGGCTGGGGAGCATGCACTTTGACTCCAAGAGTTGGTTGTGAGTGGCGCTGTCTGTCCTTGGAGTGCTTATAAATGTACGGTGGCCCCTTTGGCAGGGTTATTGACAACAGCTTGTACTTTGACCCTGGTGGCAAAAGCCCACAGAGCAGAGGATGGAGAGGTGGGAGGGGATATTAATGAAACTTTAGAGATGTGGTGGTTTAGACACCGTTGGGACACAGGGAAAAATGCAATCTTGTGGGGGTTGAGCTTTCAAACTCATGCCCAACTGCAGATCCTTAGGACTGTGTGTGTGTATGTGTGTGTGTCAATGTGTGCTTTTTTTATTCTGGAGCAATGTCTTGTTAGTTGCAGTGCACATGAAGGTCAAGATAGTTTCCTATGACTAGGATTGCAGATATCTGTGGTGGAAATGGTCACCTGTATGTAAACCATTAATAAATGATTTTTGAACACACCTTTCAAAATACATTCGGAATAGCAAGATTTACTACCACCTCTAGTGCTACCCTGGTGCAAAACACAGTTGCTCTTGCTTGTGTATTATCCTACCTAGTCTCTGGTTCCATTACATTATCTGCTCTCTTTCGTTCTAAACATGTAGAAAGATTATCTTAAATCTTTAACTAGATTACGATACTCTTCTGTTCAAATGCTCCAATAATTCCTATTTTCACTTCCAGTTGAAACCAAAGAGTTTCCAGCCAAATGACTACAATTTTATGCAATCTGATTTCTGACCTCAGTTCCATTTCTCAACTTCCTTACTTTCTTCCGCCACACTATCCTTTTGTTTCAAAGAATTTCTTCTTAGGCATTGTTTCATTACAATTACTTTGCCTACCATTTTCTTTCCTGAGTTGTTACATGACTAATTGTCTAACCCCTTCAAATTTTGCCCAATCTTAGAATTTTCAGACACTAGAACTGCGAAAAAATTAATTCCTGGTGTTTAAACAGCACAGTTTATGTTATTTTTAATGGCAAGTAAAACTCACTACTATATATATATCATATAATAGGGCTTTCTCTAGTCTGGAGTGCTGTATAATGCTGGCAGGGATTTGGAAGTTCTTTTCTATGAGAAAGACAAAAGCTTTGTCCTGCCACAGAACATAACTTGTCTCCCAACTGTTTATTTTAGAAAACTCAGTCTACTTGGAAAATGGGTTCAGAAATTTTTGTCAAGGTGACAGCACAGAGAATTAAATATCACACTATGTTATTTTGAGAAGTTCCTGCTTCAGCCAACCGCCTAAATATGTCCAAATTTTTTGTCCCTGCTTTTTTTTTTTCCCTAGCATACAAGCAGAAAAGCGTGATGTAGATCAGGACCACTGTCACTGTCACAGGTAATACAAGTGCTAATGAGAGTCCTAGCATCACAGGAAGCATCACATGGAATCCAGAGATGGAAAAATGGAGAGGGGAGTCTGTGTACATCATGCCCATCTTTTTCAGTTAGCAAGATATACAGACATCTGAAATATTAATTTTGAAAACAAGATCCAATACTGGATACATATCTACCTTATCACACCAGGGAGAACTGTTTCATATTTATATCAAAAGCAATTTTGATTGCCTACTACTACTTCACCTTTTAGAAATATTCATATGAAATACTGGTGCAGAATGGCTACCTTAGAACAATAAGGACAAGGACTATACACTTTACTCTTTCAGAAGCTGGTTGTTCTATTCTAAAGAAAGCATTTCCAAAATGGAAAGTGTGACTTGATAAACATCTGATTCCACAATATGCATATTGGTGTTACTAGCTATATACTAAAGGTCTAGATAGACTTTGGACCAGTGTACTAAGTATATTCTTCATTCTTTTTCTATCCAAACTGTGACATAAACATATCACTTGGCTGCAAGCATCTCTCATATAGATTTACTTCTGCTGAACTTAGAAGTAGTTGGTAGGTGGTGTGATTCTTCTAAAATAATCTGTGGAATTTCCCCTTAAATATAGCTAAATGTTACTTGTTCAAGATAACATCAGTTTTGTTATTAAGGTAGTCAGAGAGTAGATCTCTCATGTGCTAGCATGACATATAAGCTTTTAAATCATTATGTCGTTAAGTTTGCACTTAAAAAAAAAGTACAAATGAAATACAGAGATATATAAAAGAAACTCAAAATAGGTTACGAAACATTTAAAATGGATAAAAGATATTCTACCTGCTAAAAGAGGCTTTACAAAAAGCAAATGATTTTTAATAAATTTAAAAGTGATAAAATTTGGTCCAATATAAAATTTAGCTGGGCAATATTAAGTAATTATGGTAGAAAATGTCTTGAAACAAAAAATAAAATGTGGTCTATGATAATCTGATAACAATATATCTTTTAGTCCATTGTGCCAGGGTTCCATGGGCGGGAGGGGTCCTTTAAGACCTGTGGAACTGGTGGTGATGAACTGAAGAAAAATAGAGTTAAAAAGCAGCGAGAGATAAAGAGGACACCCAGAATAGAGTTTTCAAAGGTGGGACTGTTTTAAAGTTTTCAAAACAGGAGACTTCCACTAGCTTGTAGGATTCCAGCAAGTGGCCCTGAGTGTTTGTTCCACTCAGCTTTCATTGAAGCCTATTATCTCATTTAGCCCAGAGGGTAAGCTGAGGAAGGAAATAAAAATGTCAACAGTTTCTGTGAGTAAGCATATTAGTCTTTATTCTATTTATAATCCTTAACTTTACGGGTCTGAGCAGCTTGAAAAATCCGAAACCTGAGCCTTATTGGTGGGCAGCTTCCTGTCTGTGATCATACACACAGATTCCTTGGGGTAGGTTAATCTTCACTAGTTCACTGTGGAGAAGACACCTCGACAGCATCAGGTTCCTCTGAAGAATCGGTGGAACAGAAGAATTTTCCTGTGATCTCTCCCCAAAGGCATTTGCCTCAGTGATTAGGGTACAAATCCTTCTGCCCATATTTCAGGGTTCGAGATGTTCCCTTGATCTCTGCCCTGGCCATAATACAAATCCCCACAATGGGTATTTGCCTTGACTGTTTACTGAGCAGGGGACAGCTTGGTTAATGTTCCTTCCACGGCCTTGCACACAGCTTCCTTCTGAGGCTGTTATTCCTCAGAGCGTTTAGAGACCCAGCAGGGGTGTTTATAAGCTGTATCCCTTACAAGGCAGCCTTCTATAAAAGCAGGAACTGCTCAGATAAGTAGTTTAGCTGCTGGTTTAACAATAAGCAAGCTGAACTGTTTTTATTCTGCTTTGCTTATTTTCCCTTGCCAAACAGTTCTCATTCCCCCTGTGCACTGGACTTCTTTACATTTTTCTTATTTGATATAGAAATATTTAAAATTTCAGTAGAAAGAAGAATAAATTGGTGAGTTGAATGATAGAAGAAGCTTTTGACCAAGGCCTCATAATTAGAGTTTAATTCATGTTTTATCACCTGGAATAAAAAATACTTTAAATGGTAATGTGCACTCCATTACTAAGTATTAGAAAATAGATTCTGAATCTAAAAATGTTCAAAAGCTCTAGGAACTTTAATTACATAGGTGCAAACTAAATCTATTTAGGAAAATGTAATAATAAAATATACTGCGACTGAGAACTTTATAACATAAGCAAAATGTTTCTCACCATGTTCGGAATATCATATCAAAAAATAAAACTACATTTTCCATTTTTAATTTCATTTTCTTAATTTTTCTTAAGCTTCTGAATGCTGCTCAAGCAGAAAATACTATAATTTAGATTAGCCAAAATAAATTGGCAATTGATATAAATCATTTAGAATCTAGTTTGTAAATATTATTAGGCACTAATATTAGTCATGACTGTTTTCATTTTCTTACTTCAAACATTTCCATTGCTAGTCATTTTCTACGTAGCTGATGAAAATGACACTATTAAGAGAAAAAGAATTGTTTAATGTTTTGACATCTTTATCATTTAATAGTATGCTTGCCATTTAGTTTATTGGAAACTATATACAGTATATTTTGATTTGATTAGCCTTTACTTATGTGATTGAAATCATTTTAAATGTAGTTATAGTTATTTATTACATATAGTTATATAGTTATACTTAGTTATATAGTATCACATTTAGAAGGTTATTATAGTCATCTGTAATATGACATCAACATCTCTAATAAAATTTGTAATAATATCAACTATTATTACTATAGACTTTTAATAAATGGTTTATTTATTTATTTATTTATGCAGCACTCTGATGATAATACCATTTCTTTATTAAAGACATAAAATTTTCTATCTCCTTATTAGTGTCACAGCATTGCTATTTACCCAAGTGTTTACAGTGCCCATATATTATGAAAAAATAAATTATATGGCTACATGTTGGGGAAAAGAAAAGTAAGGTGGTTATAAAATAGTGAACAGGGGTCAAAACTGATTGTCAATGTTAGAAAACATTACAATATAGGGAAAACAATGAAAAGCAGTTCTTAGAAAAAATGATATGAAGAAGGATATAAATACACTGTAAGAGCTGTGGAGACAGGTTTATTTAAACATACTGAAGAGGGAAGGAAGGAATATTAAAGACATAAAGACTGAGAATACGTGTCTACTCTTATATATCTACTGAATATAAGTAGATAACCTTCTTTGTTTGAAATGTACAGTTCATTAGAGAGAATCCAATAAATAGCTCATATTTGACAGAGAACAAAACAAGTCTTATTCAAACATGTATTTATAATTCACCAAAACCTCGTGATGTTTTCCATTTTTTTCCAGCATAAATCCACGTTAATTGCCTGCCGCTTAGATGTGATTTTACATATTTACTCGCAGCAGCTCACTCTCAGAAATACATTTATTTTCCCACAAATGAGTCTTTCAACTCTTCAATAAATGCTCTTTCAATATTTGATATGGTGGTATATATGCAGTTGCTGTCTTATCCTACATTAAATGTTTATTTGAGACACTTCATTTAAAATGTTTTCATTTTCTTCTCATTTTAGATGGAAAAGCAATCATGCCGCCTCATTCAAGCTATCTCTTCTCTGGTGTTATGGTTCTCGCTAATTGTAAAGTAACCTGAAAGGTGGGAGGGGGAAGGAAGCAAAATGAAAAAGACATGCAAACAAATTGTAGCCTCCCTTCTTCACAATGGATGCACCGCAAACACAAAAAAGGTTTAATAGTAAGCTCTGGCTGTGCCAATTCATTTCACAAAGGCCTATTTGTTCATTCATAATCAACAACAACCGAAAAGAAATAAAATGAATTCCACTCGGGAGGAAATCCTTCACTTAATAGCCACATTGACAGCATGTGCATTTTTATTATCATGCATTAGGACATAGGACCAATGTGATTTCATTATAAATAAAGAAATGTGGGGGGTTTTGGGAAAAAATGGCTGGACAGTAGAAAATACTTTTTCCTATCAATCAATCACAGACAAAATGTCTTGTCTGTATATGAAGCTGTACCATTTCATTTATTATCCAATCCACTAATAATTTTCACTATATTAGTTTATGGTTCCATTAGTTCTAATGCTTCTGCCACAGCCATATTTTACCCCTTCCTTTTTATGTTAAGTATTGAAGCTTTGATTCCTTTCTCCTTATTTTTCCTTTAGTATTTAGAAACAGTGGAAGATTTATTTGTGTAAGTGTATTCATAAATCCTGAACCAGTATATTTATTTCAGTTTGACGTAAATAGAAATGAATGCATTTAAAACTAAAGGTAAATTCCCAGAAGTTCCTCAGGAGGAGGAAAGCCAGATTGGACAAATTAAATCACAGTGTGCCCAGCTAGCATTTGAATTTAAGATAAACAATATGTACTTTGTCCAGTGGTTATAACCAAAGTGCTGTTTAACTTTCGTTTATCTGAAATTAGGATTTTGCTGAGCTTTTTAAAATTTTATCCAGCTCCTTTATCTGGTTTCTCCCTATGTGGGAGAAACATTTGTGTTCTTGGCCATAGAGCTTTGTTTTCTAATTTTCTCTTCTGCCATTTAGGCAGTCAGAAATACCCAAATTACACAATTTCTCTTCATAATTATAGTAAATTACTAAAGGCTGAAATAAAACAAAAAGTTGCATGATTAAAATTCATCAGTTTAATTATCATATTAACTTCACAAACTATTGACCCCATTCCCTTTATGTTGTCTAAATGAATTTGTCTGATGAAGTATTTATTCTGCATTCATTTGCTAATTATGTTTATTATTCCATACTGGTTTAAAAGTTTAGTGCTATCTTGTGTATTTAAAATCCACAGATTATTTCCCCAAAATACTATATGTACTTCTTGATATTTCTTTTATAATCTCATAAGAGATTTGTGATTAATTCATGATTATCTGAGAAATAGTACCATGTCAACCTTTTTTTCTGAGTTTTTCTTTTTCTTTTTTAATAGCCTCCATAATAGGACAAAAGAAGGGGGAAAAGACAATAGAGAAAGGAAGAAACAAAGGTTTTTCTGGACAAATTTTCTTTTAATCTTTATTTTAATGGTATTTTCTTCAGTACATGTAAAGACATTGGTGCGAAGACTCTTTCACATTAGGATGAATCTCAAATAGAAGTTTGTGCTAACAAATACCTCTGACCTTTCTCCTTGGGCTGTTCCCCTTGTTCAGAGTGTGTGCAAAGCCTTGGAGTTAATTATTGCTGATATTATCTAAGGTCTTTCAAAATAACACATCCATTGAGGGATAAAATATGTTCTTATATTAAATCAGGCCAAAAAGTATGCTCTGTTTGTTTCTGACTTTTCTTTTACACACACAAAACATTTTCCCCTCAAATTTCAGCTATTCAACTTAGTGTCTTCTAACTCCAGTGGCAGCAGCATCTTTGAAATAGAGAAGATATGGAAGATATTGATGATTTGAATAAATATTTCAACCAAGATGAACAAAATTCATATTTTCTTTACTTTTCATCTATCATGAAAGTTCCAAAGTCTGTGTGTACTTGGCTTTAAATTAATGCTGCTTAGGAGTCAGAATCCTTTGTTTTCATCCTCTAGAAAGGGCTTCCTCTGAGGCTGTTCCTCACCTGAGGAACTATGCCATCTTGGTTTAAGGAGCCTCTTCTAGTGCTCCTTCCTTTTGCTCCCAAATTATAGCTATTCTAGTTTTGGGCTTCTTCATTTCTGGCGTTGAGGCAGTGTTCTGTTTTGTTGCAAATGTCTAGGAATGCCCTTTTATTATCCATCACCAAGGGTAAAAATCTTTAGAAATTATTGGCTCCTTGTTTATTTGACTTTTAGAAATCTCCCTAGAGATATACAAGGAGCAATAAGACAAACCATACAGATGTTAATAGTTATAACAGCAGGAATATGTCAAACTTAACTGATTAGATAATCACACAACAAAAAGGTATGTTATTTAATTAACAGAAGGAACTTCTTCTAAAGACCTTGGTTGGTATTTTCTCCTTAAAATGGATTTATTTGTTAGGAGTTTGCTAGATGATCCAAAATTCACACCGTACCACATCATACTCTCAAAAGAAGAATTGGAAATCCATATATTTTGAAATGGGTAAACATTAAAGGGATGTTCTAAAGGTTTTGGTTGATGCTACAAGATTTAACTTTACATTAGTAAATGAATGTTTTAATTTTAGAAACGCTCAAGAATAAGCATTTTAAATCATCCCCTTTCCAGTGACATATCATTCAGGACATATGACATATCATGAATTTTCCTACACACTAACAAGTTTCAGATACATCCTGGAAACTAGTGATTTGCAGCATGACTCATTATGCTTATGGCATCACCTTCACATAATTTATGTGACCATGTTTGTGTGGTGCGACATCTATCATATGTCAGTATTACTATAAATATGAACAGTCTTTTGCATATTTGCCTTCGTGCCTGATCCTTGTCATTGCTTGGAGAGTTTAAGCTTAATAGTCAAAAACTTGGAACACATAAATAATTTTGAAAAATCTCACCTAAGCATGCAGAATCATGTTAGTGACTTAAGTAAGCTCATTTAAATAAATAAGAACTTGAAAAGAATCATCTGTTATAGAAGTACTTGCATTAATACCACGTAATATTGTTTTAAATTTCATTTACTTCTTTTACTCTTTTCTTTTCTTCTTTTTTTTTTTTTATTGTTTGGGATTCACTGAGGGTACAAAGAACTAGGTTACTCTGATTGCATTTGTTAGGCAAAGCCCTTCCTGTAATTGTGTTCTGCCCCCAAAGAGGTGTACCATCTGCCATGCACCATGACTTCCCATCCCTCTCTGTCCTCCCCTCTTCCCAGTCCTTCATTTCTTTACCCCCCCCCCGCCTTGTATTAGATCATCTACTACCTTCATATTAGATTGAGTACATTGGATATTTGAGTACATTCTCCATTCTTGTGATACATCATTTGTATTAACCTGGATTGAGTTGGAACACATTTACTCTTCTCTTGATTTTAGTAGCTGCTGTTTGTTTCAACTAGTTTTAAATATCGCACATTCTACAGTTCTCCATTATCTAAGACTGAAATTCGTCAGGTGTGCCAACATAAACTTAGACTTAAGTATAGCAATATGTTAATTCTATACCCAAATAACTCAATATATAAAGTGTCTTGTCTCTGATGATGCATCCTGAATGAAATTCAAAAAGAAAAAGTAAATTTAACAAAAAATAAAAATATAATTGGAAAAATTCTAAACATGAACTATGATAATACCTGAGAGAATAATGTTACAAAATTCTATATATTTTTTGTTTTCAAGATTTGATATTATGTGTTTGTTTTTTAAAAATACAAAAAAAAAACCCAAACAAACAAACAAACAAAAAAAAAACGATGTGTTCTCAGAATATCCTTCAATATGATGGAAATTTGCGGTAGGAGCCAGAAGAATACACCTAAGATTCTAGACCAGCTTACACCGCACTTACAGAGTAATCATCAACAAGTTATGTAAGATGATCAGGCTTCAGTTACCTTTTCTATTAAATACAATACTTATATTTCAAAGCTATAAAATGTTCAAAATGCAAAAACTCAATTATTAGACAACTCAAAGTTGCCTTTATTTTCTCCTTAATAAAATGAAAGAAGTAAATAACGTGAAATTTTTAATACTCTCAAAATATAATCCTGTGAACATTTTAAGTGTGTTACGTTTAAGTATATGAGAATATTTATCCTGATATTACTCTAATCCTTATATTAAAAAGTGCAATGGATTCTAAGTTTTAGTCTGATAAACCATTGTTAATAATCTAAATATTATCTTACTTAATGAACATAAGATAATGAACTGGCCACTGTGCCCTTATGTTGGCCGCAATGTATAAACAACTAGGCAAAATTTGCTAACCTGGTACATCAGTGTCTCCTCCCTGTGTTCATGTGAATGTGTTCAGGTGACTTGCTGAATGGTATTCATTATTGCTGTTGCATGTTTCTGGGTGCTGTTATGAGAATGTTAGGAGCTTGAATTAGAGCAAGGAGCAAACATTCATAGATTACTTGTTAAATTTGGCAAGAGTGGAAATGAAATTAGAAATATGTTAGTCCATGTTTATGGGAATAATGCCATGAAGAAAATGGCAGTGTACAAATGAATTACATGTTTTTTCGGAGGAAAGAAAAAGCATCACTGATGAAGAGATGTCAAGGTAGCCAGTAATGAGCAGGACTGACAAAAAAGTACACCAAAAACTTGTTGAAATGTGTGCCAAATCATTATCTGACTGTGAGTAACATAACTGATCAAGTAAATATCAATAGAGAAACAGGAAAATCTTAACTGAAAATCTTGGCGTGAGAAAGATGTGTTCAAAAATGGTCCTAAAAGACCAAAGGAGAATTGAAGTTTGCTAAGACTTCTTGGAGAGGCAAGATGATGTTTTGGGCCATGTCACCTCTGGTGATGAAACTTGGGTGTACTAATATGACCCCCAAAGAAGGCATCAGGGTGCACAATGCAAATCAGCCAGTTCTTCATAACCAAAAAAGTTCTGTCACTTCAAGTCAAGAGTTAAAACAATGTTGATATACCTTTTTGATATCAGAGATATTGTTCATTATCAACTTGTAACAACCAGACAATTAACCAAGTTTACAAATTGGAAGTGCTGAATAGGCTGCATGAAAAATTAGATGATAATGAAATGGACATTTTTGCCAAGGACTCATGTTTCTTCCATCATGACAATGCACTGGCTCATATGGCACTGACTAGGGGGGAGTTTTTAATCAGTAAACAACTGTATTGCAACACTCTTCCTACATACCTGATCTGGCCCCCAGTGACATTTTTCTTTATCTGAAGATAAAGGAAACATTTAAAGGAAGGCATGATGATAGTTCTGATGGCCTTTCCAGAAAAAGAGTTCCAAAATTGCTTTGAAGGGTGGACTGGGCGCTGGCATCAGTGCACAGCTTTACAAAGAGAGTACTTCAAAGGTGACTGCAGTCATACACAGCAATGAGTTATGTATTGTTTTTCTAGGATGAGTCCCCAAACTTAATTGTCAGAACTGGCTTGTGCCTTAAGAATTAGGTATTAAGAATGTGGCTTCATTTTCAGTAAACAAATTAACCCCACATTCTTAACACCTAATACTATATACTAATTATATAAACAAATATTATATATTTCTATATTCTATACCTGTAGTCCCAGCTACTTGGGAGGCTAAAGCAAGAGAATTGCTTGAGCCTGAGTTTGAGGTCGCTGTGAGCTCTGATTCCAAAACACTCTTCTCCATAGTGAGACTCTGTCTCAAAAAAAAAAAAAAAAGATATTTGTTTATATAATCCTTGGGAATTCTTAATGAAGGTATGAAACAAAGATAAACCAATGAAATATAGGAAGCAGATAAGGAAAGGATGATCAAAAGATATAATGTGTATTAGGGTAGTTTCAGAGCCTGAACCAAAAAAAATTACCATAAAAAATACATTCTAAACTTTATCAAGTCAGTTGAAACACTGTGATAAGATTAAAATCCTGGTAGATTAATGTTGAATATTTTGATCTGAGATAAGTATGTATATGCTCAAAATCATGGCCATCACATAGGGAACTGAATTACTTTGTTTTTCTTTTACTACAAATCTGATTGTAAATCTTATGAGCTGCATAAATATTTAGTTATTGTTGTCACTCAATTAGCCTTAATACTTCCATTATTTAACTATTCATGTATTCTATTTTCACAGATCATTACATTTACCAAACTTTTTTTAGCTTATATTAACATTCTGTGAATTTTTGAGCTAGGAAAAAGAAGAGATTATTGGGTAGGATTGTGACAATAACCTCTACAAGGTTATAGTACAGTATGAGGATGGGAAAATGGAATGAATATAACAATGAATTATATTGTACATTAGTTTTTTAAATATATATATATATATACAACAATCAAAGTGGCTAAATATATAGAGGTAAGCAGCATAAAAACGTTGCTAACAATTAGAGAAATAAGAAAAGGCATCTTAAAAATTGGTTTTAATCAAATTTTATGCATTTTTAAAGTAAAGACAACCTATAGAAATTAAATTTGAGGGCTCGGTGCCTGTGGCTCAAACAGCTAAGGCACCATCCACATACACCTAAGGTGGTGGGTTCGAATCCAGCCCTGACCTGCCAAACAATAATGACAGCTGCAACCAAAAAAAAATTAGCCAGGTGTTGTGGTGAGCACCTGTAATCCCAGCTACTTGGGAGGTGGAGGTAGGAGACTCGCTTGAGTCCAGGAGTTGGAGGTTGCTGTGAGCTGTGACGCCACAACACTCTACCCAGGGTGAGAGCTTGAAGGTCTGTCTCAAAAAAAAAAAAAAAATAAAATAAAAAGAAAAATAAATTAAATTTTTGAGCATTGGATGGTATACATATTGTAAATTTATTACTACAAAATAATGGCTGAAATACACTCCAACCAAAAACATGGCTTTTTGCTTTTAAACTTAATCTACATTTATTTTATTGCTAAGAAATTTATTTTTCTTATTCTTAAAATATTATAATTACATTTTTCTGAATTACTGTTGTATTTTTGTGTTTTTAGACAGGAATAGTGGTTAAGTGTAATTTGGGAAATACCTGCCATATTGCCAACAAGTGAAATGTCTTCAGACAGCACCAAGAGGGTCATTCTTCCAAAATTTATAGTCTAAGTTGTAGGAAAATTGCTGTTTGTTAAAAATGACCATACCCACAAGTTCTTCAATAATATGTAAAATATGAATATTGTATGTAAAATTTATAATTTAAATATGAAATTCAGGAAACAAAGTACAATAGCTACTCATTTCCATGTATATATTAGCATAATTTTATTCCATAAGGATAATGAAATAGATGATAAACCAAATTTTCGTCTCACAGTAACAGCAATAATGTAGTGAATATTCCAAACATGCTACTAGGTATAGAGCCTATTTTTGAAAAAAAAAAAAAGAAAAAGATAGACAAAATCATCACCTTCTTCATACTTAGAATGCTATCCAAGATGAGCATATAATGAAGCTATATTGAGTCTTGTTCATGAGATAATGAACTCATATATGGTTAATTGGGATGTTTGATACTATTTAGTATTTTCTCTCTTAGGTAATTCAGTGTGATAATATGTTATATGACATAAGGAGGGCATTTCTGTCCCTTAATTTCTTGTATTTTTTTTCTCTACAGAGAACTATTTTTTTAAATTCTGATAAATGAAAAAAAAAAAAAAACCTGACAGTCCAGATAAATAGAGCTGGTGCTAAAACACATGGAGCAAGTGATGGAGAAATAGGGATAGTATCATTTCAAAGAAAATGTCTTTCCATTCTTTACTAAGATATTAATATTATGTAGAAACCAGATCAGAGACGATCTATCTTTTCACATTTGGGATCTTTTAATCCTTAGTACATTCCACAATTCTTTTCTGGTAATTTATTAGACTTCCCAAGATTTTGGTTAAAATCAATATTTAAAATTGAGACCTACAATGAGTTTTCATCATGGATCTAAGAAAAACCAAAGAATAATCTGGTGTCCATAATTGAACTCAGTCTCCACCACTACAGAGTCCCACTGCTCTCCACACTCTTCTTGGACAGAACTTTCCCTTTTATACCTGGAAGAGAGAAATGGAAAATACACACTGACTGCTGAGAGACTAGTTTCCACGAAATAAATGAAAGAGACGTCCATAAGCAGGATGTGCACAGCATCTTCCTCTAAACCAGCCGATCAAAAGAGTTTGTTCCCATTGCTCCTGCTCCCCTAAGGTTCATGGGCATGGAGCAGAGGGGGCAAGGGGAGTCAACATCTCTCCCCACAGGCAGTAAAACACTGGGAATAGAAAAGAAGCTCCCCTGCCATCCCCGTAACATACACTTTGCCCTCCCTAAGCTGGACAATATGATGCACTGCTCTTCTTCCTCTCCAGCCAGGTGAAACTTCTGGCTTTTGTGCCAACACTCTAACAATCTTCCTGTTTCAGAGAACTCTATTCCCACAACTGTATCATTTTATAGGATACTATGCCATTTGTCATATGTTTCATTTGGGTTTTTTTTTAAATATTACTGTGTAGGGGACGCCAAGAGTCAGATGACATCTGAGCAAGATGATCTGCAACTGAGGGGTGGACCCTCGGGCCATTCATCCTCAGGAGTTCCTTGTGAAGGAGCCCGAACCTTCAGCATGTAGTCATTGGTTAATTACTCCCCTCATCTGTGTTCTACGGTCTCAAAAAAAGGCTGGTGCAGAGGTTGCTCGGGGCTACCCTGCACGTAAGGGCTAGCCTGCTTCCCTCAAGCTTGCACTTCTAATACTCCTCATGCCTGGTTCCCTCCTCCGGTGATTGAGACCAGGGCCCTAAGTGTCCAATGGGTCGCAACATTATTGTATCTGAGACTCACGCTCATATAACGCTTTCTAAGACTCAGTGACACTTTATTTGGTTCAGAGACTTCATGACAACCTAATGTTGGAGTCTGTGCAATTTATAATTTCTTTTTTATTTTCTATTTCCTAAGTGGAACTTAAGTTCTTTGGAATTCATTTCAATGGAATTCAGTTCAATGCTCTTCCCCAGTCAAGTAAAGTGTCTATTTTATTACTTGTTGAATAATAAAAGGGAATATGTGGTAGTATCATTATGCCTAATAGGGGAAATATAAAAATACTAGGTTTATTCTCCTATGGCACATATATAGGTTTAAAGTAATTAAAATCAAATGAGGACTCCTTACCATTTATAACAGCTGTAAAGAAATTATCTAGATTACCTGGGAATATATTTACCTCAGGAGGTGAAATGTCTCTAAAAGAACTATAAAACGCTGGAAGAAGAAATCATAGATGACACAAAAAAATAGAAAACAATTTCATGTCATGCACTGGTAGAATTAACAGTATTGAAATGCCCATATTGCTAAAGTGATTTACAGATTTAACACAATCTTCATCCCTATAATTTCATTCCACTCACTAGTCAAACATTTATCCCAATTCCATAGTCCCTGACCACCTGGGTTTGCCAGAACTCTTTGGGAAAACAGATTAGAGGATTTCCTACCATTTCCTAATTTGGCTGCCCAAATTTTGATCTATTACTGTGCAGTGGGTCAGAGAAACTGGTCATCTTATAACAATATAACAAACACATAGCTGGGCTCTGTGAAGGGCACCTGTAGTCCCAGCTACTCGGGAGGCTGAGGCAGGAGAATCTCCTAAGCCCAGGAGTTGGAGGTTGCTGTGAGCTCCACTGCACTGGATGCCACTGCACTCTACTGAGGGCAATAAAGTGAGACTCTGTTTCTTGAAAAAAAAATACAACAAACACAATCCAAAGTTATTTTAAACTCATTTAATAAAAAATACCCACAAAAAATATCTGACTGAAATTTTACATATTTCATTTACCTGTTTACTAATATTTCCATTTACTTTTCTTCTGAATTCTACCTAAATGCAAACTTTTGACTGAGTTGTCTTATTAAACATTATGTTGTGTTGCTATATTATAAAATAATATATGCAAATTGAAATGTTTTTCTAACTTACTATTTTTTTCTAATTTATTCTGTTAATCCACTTGCTTTGTGCAAGTTATGTCATCTCAATTGGGCCATCTCTATATTGTCCTTTCAGATTTGATGTACATGCATAATATGATCAATAAGCATGAATGCATTTATGACTAGTGCCTCTTGATGGCCCATGATTTACCTTAGGAATTTTTTTAGTTCTCTATCTTTTCTCACACTTAAGTAAACAGAAAACTAATCAATTACCAAATCTATGAGAAGTTTTTATTATGACCATCAGACTTTTTTTCATGGTAGGGTGAGCCGTGTGTAGACTGTGGTGATGTCATTATAGTTCACTACAGTCTCAAACTCTTGAGCTTAAGCAATTTTCTGCTTTAGCCTCCAGAGTATGTGGTACTACAGGGGTGTATCACCAAACTCAGGTAATTTACTAAGTATTGTAGAGACAGAGACTGGTCTTGAACTCTTAGGCTCATGTAATCCCCATCCCAGCCTCCTAATGTGGTAGGATTATAGGCATAGCCATCCTTCCTGGTTCTCTTTTTTCTATTCCTGTCTTTGTGTCTGCTTGCAAATGTGTCTTTGCACTAATTGTAAAATTTGGTAGCTGTGGGAGTATAGACATGAAAAAAAATCAATTACCTATTTAGAAATAGAATCTATGAGTAAAGTTAGTGTTCACACTTCACTAACCTAGTTCTGTTTTCAACTTGAGAGCAGTCTCAAGGATTATAGCCCTTCTGCACCAGTGCTAAATGTGTCTGAATCTCTTAGATTTCTTAGAAGAGTTGTGGATGCAATCTTTGTAGAGTTTCTTGGTGTAGGTGTACTAAAGATGGTAGACTTGACCTGGTTCTCTGAATGATTTGCTAGTGAGAATTCATAATGCAGATGTTTCAAAGTTACCTCCTTGTGTGATCATTAAGTAATGTCAAATTCATATATAAGGACAAAGGAAGGTCTAGGTACAAATACAATAAGCTGACTCCTAAGTTTATTAGATATTTATTATATAACCAATATTATATTATTATATATTATATATAAGGTTATAAAATATAAATGTTATATATATGTATACATATGTCTTATTTGTCTGAGACCATATACTCTGCCTGATTCAAAGATCCAAATCTAACCAATCAATCTGCCTTACTTATTATATATGATTTAACTTGGGTGTATGTATTATAAATAACTTGGAAATCAAAATTATATATGATTTAACTTGGGTATATATATTATAAATAACTTGGAAATCAAAACTATCTTAAGTGAATGAAGATAGCCAAGATTAATTTCTTAATAACATAAAAAAGCATAAATCTCAATACTGATCCTAGTTTTGAGAAACTTATTTGATTTTAATTATTTTAAACCTATGTATGTGCCATAGGAGAATAAACTTAGTATTTTTATATTTCCCCTATTAGGCATAATTATACCACCACATATTACCTTTTTTATTCAACAAATACTGAATATCTAGTTTACTAAACACTGGAAAAAGGAAGACCTATTCAACACATGGAACTGGGGAAACTAGAAAGCTACGTGCAGAAGATTTAAATGGAACCCCTATCTCTGATCATGTATAGAACTAATTCAAAAATGTATAAAAGACTTAAATATAAGGCATAAAATTTATAGAAGAAAACAAATAAAAATATTATTTAGTCATTGGCTTAGTCAAAGAATTTATGACCAAGACCTAAGGGCAAATATAGCAAAAACAAAACTAAATTAAAGGAACTCAATTAAATTAAAAAGCTTCTCCAAAGCAAATAGACAAGTTACAGAATGGAAGAAAATGTTAGTGAAATATATAGTCAATAAGGGGCCAGTATCCAGAATCTGTAAACTGAAAGTAACTAGGAAGAAAATCATAAACAACACCATTAAAAAGAGAGCAAAGACACAAGAAGTTTTTCAATAGGAGATAGGCAGAAGGCTAGCAAATGTGGTGTGTGTGTGTGTGTGTGTGTGTGTGTGTGTGTGGTGCTCAGCATCACTTAAGGGAAATGCAAATTCAAAACAATGAGCTACTTCTTTGCCCATGTCAGAATAGCTATTGTTAAAAAGTAAAAAATAAAAATAGATGCTGGAGTGAATGCAGGGTGAAAGGAATGCTTATACATAGTTGAAGGGACTGCAAATTAGTGCAAACTCTGTAGAGAAAAATATGGAGATTACTCAAAGAAATAAATATAGACTTACTGTTCAATCCAGTAATTTCACTACTGGGTATCTATTCAAAGAAAAATAAGAAAAGAAGCAGTTTTATCAAAAAGACATCTGTACTCCAGTGTTGATCACATCACAATTCACAATTACAAAGCTGTGGAATCAGTAGAAATGCCCATCAAACAGTGAATGGACAAAAAGATGTGTGGGGGGCTGTGTGTGTACTCAGCTATAAAAAGGAATGGAACAATGTCTTTTGCAGAACTTGGATGGAACTGGAGACCATTATTTTAACTGACGTCTCTCAGTAATTGGAAAAAAGAAAATAACAACTGGTAACTCCTTAATATTTGAGAGTTAAACAAGGACACAAGAAGTATAAAGAACACTTGAAATCAAGAAGGTGGAGGGCAGGTGGTTGAAAGGAAAAACTTACCTATTGGGTATAATGAACGCCATTCTGGTGATACTCACACTGAAAAGCCCCAATTTAAGCTTTATGCAAGGCATCCATGTAACAAAAACATTTGTACCCCCTTAATATTTTGAAAATAAAAAAAATTTTAAAAATTATAAATACTTATGTATTTATTTATAATTTTTTAAGAGACAAAGAATCTCTTAGTTTATCACCCTTGGTAGACTGCCATGGCATCACAGCTCACAGCAACCTCCAGCCCTTGGGCTAGGTGATTCTCTTGCCTCAACCTCCCGAGCTAAGGCACCCTCCACAACGCCTCCACTACAGGTACCCACCACAACGCCCAGCTATTTTTGGTTGCAGTTTGGCTGGGGCCAAGTTTGGATCCACCACCCTTGGTATATGGGGCTGGCGCCCTACTCACTGAGCCACTGGTGCTGCCCTATTCATAATTTTTAAAAACAATTATTTTAAATCAATGACAACAAAAAAAGAAATTTTAGTGATGTAGAAACAGTATTATTGGACTAATTTTGTTACCAGGGCAAGTACCTGGACCAACTGGTGTCAGTGGGCCCTTTGAAATGCCAGGTCTGGAAAATGCCTTAGAAACAGTCCATGTTTCTTAAGGTTGAAGATGAAAATTACTATTTATAGGAATTAAGGAACATTATAGGACTTTGTAACAAAAGCATATGTGACTTGTAAGTAGTAAACAGCTGTATGGAATGAGTTGTGGGCAGCTCATAGCACACCTCTCAGGGGCAGGACACAGTACATGAGGGACTTTAGCTGTCAAATGTAATCAGTGTAACCTAATTCTTTGTACTCTCAATGAAACACAAATAATTAAAACAAAAAAAAAAAAGATGAATGAATGAGAAACATAAAAAGAAGAGTTGATTAGTGCATACTTGTGCTTTTCAAGACAAATGCCATTGTTAAAATCTTGGTAATTTGCTTTTCATTAATTTTATGAGGGCAATTTCAATATATTTTTAAAAAGAATTGTTTAATTTCGAAATGCCAGTGGCTTAATTTCAGAATGACACAATTTATGGTATGTAAATATTACTATTTTTCCGATACTTACATTTCTGACAAAAATATTTGAAATGTAGTTTTAAAATGTACAAGGTAGTACACCACTTTTTAAAGAAATATATTTGAACGTTTTGGAGAAACACTTTGAAATTACCTACCTCATTGTAGCTAGGCAGAATCAATAGCTAGACAGAATCATCTCCACAGTGCACACTTCTGATGAGTCTCTCAGATGCTAATCAACCCCTCTAGGAGTGTGAATCACTGATTTATGCACCATAGATGTTAAACAACCAAAGCAATATTTCCCTTCCATTCTGGAGTAAAATGTTAGAATATATACACACACACATCCACACACAGATGCACACACACACAACCTAGTAGATTCTTTTGTCAATATCAAAGTATTTTCACAGCAAAGTACAAACATTTTAGAGTCTTCCCAATAAACGATAACATGATTCTTGTAAAATACAAATCTGATCTTTCAATCACCTAATCAAAAAACCACTCCATGATTTTACATGTTCCTGAGAACAAAATGCAAATTTCTTAACAAGGTCTGTAAGGAACTTTGTAATTTCTTCTCATTACCTTACCAAAATTATTTCAAATGACTCTCTTCTGTAATGTGTTGCAGACGCAGGCATGTGTAGCTTCAATCTGAAGACACTTTCAGAGAAATGCATCTTAGGAGTCTGTGGGGACATCACAGAGGGCACTTGCCAAACTAGATGGGGTTGCTGGTTGCTCCCAGGCTACCTGTACAGCATGCTACTGCACTGAAGGCTTGGATAATTGTAACATCACGGCAAGCTTTGTGCATCTAAACCTATTTACACATCAAAAACTTATGTAATAATAGGGTGTTTTAATCTACTGTTTCCATTATTATTTATGGAGTCTGCCATTGACCTGAACTGCATCGTGTGGTGCATGACTATAATTGTTTTACTTTCAATTACTACCACATAAAAACTCTTGCAGATTTTACACCTTTGCATTTACTGTTCTTTTTCTTGATAGGGCTAGATTTTTTTCCCTTATTCTTTGCCTCTTATTTTAATAGTTTTCTTTTTCCTCCTTTAACTTCTATCTTGACTCATCTATGAAGTTTTGCCCTCTCTCACCATGTTAATCTCTACTTCATTATGTTCCATTTTTAATCCAAGTGAGGGGTTAGGTCTTGATGCCCTACCAATATAGAGCTAGCAATGGCCAAACTAACTTCATTTTGAAAAGGCTTCCCCTTTCCAAGACCTAGACAGTATGGCCTAGTGTGAACATGTGAAGCAACTCTTGTTTTTCTGTATTGTTTCTGTTTTCCTGAATACTTGAGGTATATTTAGATTAAAGATGTGATCACCAGGGCAGTTTCAACACACATTCCAGATTGCCCAATGCCAAACTTCAGCCATGTGTGACTATGAGAAATAGGCTGTAGTTAGGTAATGATCTGAAGGTCAAAAGGCCCAGTGGGTGGTAAGTCAAAGAATGACCAAATGGGACAAGTACAAGATTGTGGATTAATTGGACATTGCTAGAGGGTTTAGAAGAATATCTAGTAGTGAAGAAGTAGCTGTACAAGGTGATGTGTTGCTTCATCCACCCCTCCATGCTGGTGCTGTTTTCTGTCTTTTAATAAACTTGTTCCTTTTTTATATATTATTTGATATATGACACAATTATTTGCATGTCTAAGATCAAAGACTCACTAATAAGGACAAAGTGCCTGTATCCCACAGGCATGTATAACAACTTCAATAATCAACTTTTTTTCTTTTCTTTCTTTCTGTTTTTTTTTTTTTAACTCCTTTATCCATTTCTCCATCTTGAGTTCTATCACACTTAAACTTTACAATGGGACAGACTGTGCCTGTTGGGTTCAGGAATGTGTGCTCACTGCCTGGTCTCATGCCTAACCCGTAGGGGCAAGTTTTAAGGCTGTTAAAGGAAAAGCTAATCCTGAGCATGCTAGATATTTCACTGATATAATAATCTGTGTGTAGACATTGTGCTATATAGTCTCTTAAGGAATTAATTTTGAACAAAAAAACCCACTGAGATATAACTAAGTTAGCAATATGAAAATAAAACTTTTAAATCAATCCAATTGTGTATTTCCTTTTTAAGAACCTTGCCCTGATTTAGCATCTTTGTTTTCTTTTTTTTTTTTTTTTTTGAGACAGAGCCTCAAGCTGTCCCCCTGGGTAGAGTGCTGTGGCATTACAGCTCACAGTAACCTCCAACTCCTGGGCTCTAGCGAGTCTCCTGCCTCCACCTCCCAAGTAGCTGGGACCACAGGCACCCGCCACAATGCCCGGCTATTTTTTGGTTGCAGCCGTTATTGTTGTTTGGCGGGCCCAGGCTGGTGATTCGAACCCGCCACCTTAGGTGTACATGGCTGGCGCCTTAGCTGGTTGAGCTATAGGCGCTGAGCCAGCATCTTTGTTTTCTGATAATAAAATAGATATATTTCAAAACAGCTCATTGTGTAGCAGAATGTCATGGGTTATTTATGTGTATAATTTAATCAAACTGTATCACCATTTACTGAGTAGGCATTATCGAGGAGGATATCGAGGTATATAAAAGTAAAGTAACTTATCAAAGAATAAAGATTTAGATTCTTGCAGACCTGGGATTTAAACTACCCTGGTATGCTATAGTGCTATGACTGAAACCTGGACAAGGATCTAGTATACGTTTATTTTTATTTTTCAACTTTAGAGATAATTTCTGACTTACTTCAAACACATGAGCATATGAAAACAAAGCCTCTTTAGCATAACGGAATTTTTAAAAAGTCTCAAAGTATAAAGCTATTTTATTGCTAGAGGCATGATTCTTGTAAAGAAAAGTATGATTTTTATAGAGTACAAGTTGGTTGACTTTTTTTTTAATGGTACAAAAATATTCTATCAAGTTACCTGGAAAACAATGAGGATTAAAGCAGATACTTCACCAAAGAACAAGGGAAGAGCCATAAAGTACATAGAGGACAATTTACCTCTTACTGTAAAAATCACCGAAGGTGTATGTCATCTGGAAAAAGGAACTTGCATGTCCTACTTAATTTTTTTACTTTATTTTGTTTCTTACCAAAGTAAGAAGTGTGAAATCCAATAGATTGCATGTTATAGTCTACGCACAGTCTACCTGGCAAGCATAAAATTTAACTGATATCTTTCCTTTCCTTTTTACTATTGTATCCTGATTTTAAAATATGTCTGATAGTCACATGATGAAAATGATTCTAAATCCACCGTGTGACTTCCTTGTAGTGCTTTTTATGTAGCCGTGTATCAGAGAGGAGTAGAAAACATATTTAATCCAACTATGATTTTCTTCATAATTTGTATTTTCTAGATTACTCAATTTTATACAAAAGTATTTATTGTTATAGAAAATGAAATAGATTTGTATAATTTACTTTCTTATAAACTAAAATCCTTCTTTGTTCCTTAAATGGTTTACAGAAAGAAACAGGTTTTGAAATTTATGTGAGCAAATCCTGTTAGCAGAGGGCAAAAGATATGACAATCTCTGCATGAAATACTTAAAGTGTTTTAATTAAATACTTCTATGCATGGTTTTTAAGATTTGGGTTTTTAAAAGATAATATACATTTAAAAAATCATTAAAGAATTAACTATCACAGAGTATTTTTGGAGACAAAAAAAAATCTCCGTAATAGTTGTATATGCTGTTCTACAATTTGAAGGACAGTTGAATGATCCTTTTTTAACTCCATGGATATGAGGAGTTTATTGACTTTTATGAACAAAACAATTAAGTAAGGTCTGTCTGAAAATGTTGTTTTGTTTTGTTTTGTTTTTTAATTTTCCTTTGTTCCTTCCTTCCCAAGATCAACTGGACAAGAGCTGTAGGTTTAGACACACATATGCAAATGTTTTGCGTCTCTTCTGTTCTACACAGAGAAATCTGGTTATTGGATACTTTCTCCAGTATCCCTTATGTTGTTCCCTTTATTTAATTGACAGAGGAATTTTAAGGCTTGCACTCTACTGTTTTTCAATTATAACAAACTAAAGAGAATTCTCTCTCTTCTCTTGTATATAGATAAAAATATATATAGCATATGCAATATATAACTATGTATGTATACATGTCATAATATACCTCATAATCATATAGAAGCTATATTAACATAATTAATCACACGTATCAACCAGATTTTATTCTATTTTTCTGCTCTCATTTAGAGCAAAATTCCACAGAACTTTGTCATCATTGCTCTTTTCTTTTTTCTTGAATTTAGATAATAGTAGTATGGATATTATGATTGAAAAGTTATCAAGTCACCGGGTGAGTGTATCAGGCATATTTTCGTTTCTCTTTCCTTATAATCGATTAATCTAACACACCACCTCATGTCTACTCTTTCATTAACAGATGTTGATAGAGCTCCATCTTCCATAAAATCCCATTTCTGCTCCTCTGGTCTGGCTTCCTCCACCAGCAAAAGTTAACAAGAGGCTCTAGGACTGAGAGTATTTGTGACATGGCATATCTCCCAATATCACTACACTCACTTACACCTCATCAAAATTTTCACTTATAAGATCACCCAATCTCATTTAATTTTCTCATTTCTTCTAGATTATGTCCATAACCACAAAGAGACTAAGATTATTGAGTCACCTCATCTGATGCACTCTACCCCCCTTTACGCTCTGCCTTCCCTCTTTTTGACCCCACCTCTTCTCTCTACTGAGCCCTGAACTCTTTATGTCTGTCATGCCTAGTGACCTTGATATTCAGTGTTTGCAAAATCATCTATATTCTGGACCTTTGTTCTGAATGTCTGCTTTGGCTTCTTGGGGTAACTTGAAAAAGAACTTCCCTGGGGAACACAAAATCTACTTCTTTTCTCAAAAATCCCAGAAACATTTTCTCCTCACATTTCATATGATTAAAACATGAAATACGGTAAGCCATCTTGATGCTTTTCAAATATTCTTTTTCTCTCTCTCCATTAAATAAGCCCCACTTTCTGTCACAGCAGATCGTAGTACTCAATATGACTGATTATCATCATCATCATCATCATTATCATCATCATGATGTATGAATTCCCAGGTGTATTGCATCATTCAGCCCATATTTTATCTTTCTAATGCTGCTTCTACCATATGTTTGTATGATTTCAATATCCATTTCCAATACCTTGAATTTCCTCCTTTATCTTACATCTTTCAATACTTCGTCTTCTACCTAACATTAGCCACTCATTCCTATAGTTGCAATATAGAATTACTAATCACCACAAATCCTCCCTTATCATAATCTCAATGTCCTTATACCCTGTCCCAAGATTATTGCAATTATAATAATTTCAAAATTTATCCCATCTTCATTTCTATATTTGCATCTTACAGTGATTAAATTCTCTGTTTCAGCATTTTATTTATCCAATTTATCCCTTGTATAGAGCTTCTATTTCTCCTAGCCTTTTGTAGAGACCCAAGTCTGGCTGAAATGAGTCTCTACTTACTCTAATTCTTTAGCTAGACAGCAATAAATGCTACAAAATGTCTACTTCAAATCCATCGTCACTAATCATACATGTTTTATAATCTATTCAGTATCCAATTTATCCAGAAGACTTTTTATGCCTTCTGCTCTCTCTCAAGTTTGTTAAACTTTCTTACAATTGTCATTGCTTAGCATGACCAAACTTTGTGTTACTGACTTCCATTTCCTTTTTTTTTTTTAGTTTTTTGAGAAAAATATCCATGTATTTGTTAGCATCATTAAGTATATTCTCTTTTTTTATTCCTACAATTAAAGATAAGCCATCTACATTCCTTCAAAAAACTATCCTGTTTCTTTATGCACTGAACCCATCCTTTCTTGCCTGTCAATATTATTCTTGCAATTTAATATCTCTCCCCTCCTGTTTTTTCACTCTCTTCAACATTTTTCCATTCTGCTCTATTATTTCAAGTGACATACAACTCCAATATTTTCAATCATATTAAAGCACTCATCTTGTATCATTATGGGATTGATCTTCCCTCTTAATAATTTCCTAATATAATATAATTTTTATATTTATAATTTTTAATTTATAATTTTTATATTTATAATTTTTAATATAGAAGAATGTGCTTTTCATGACCATTTATTTGTCCTATCATGTCAGTAAAATATGACAGAATAAACTCGTTCATCAAAATATGCCTCTTGAAGAAAATCTGTCAAGAATTTAGAAAGGAAACTAAAATCCCAACACAGTTGAGGCCAGAGGGAGCATGCCTTTCCAATGTACATAGAAACAGTAATATAAAATAGATCAAAAAGAAGGAGGCACAGAGAAAAGGAAAGGCAATAAGAAGGGAAATAGAGAAGGAAGGAACAAAAAAAATCTTCAAAGGCAACTGCTAAATATTTGTGCATTACCTGATATTCCTGTTTATTGTACGGACAAATTAGAAGTCTAACTTTAGCATGGCCCAAGCTGGGGAAAATGGACTTGTTGCTCACTTACACAAAGTTTACAATTCCAGATTTGAAATATTAGTGTGCTTTCTATGATATAAGCAACATCACAGTGTATTCACAGTCCCTGGTAGAACACCCATAAACCGTAACACAAATACATACAGAGATAAGTTGAGCTCAAGCAAGATACAAGGATCCTGACACATGAGGCCTGCCACAGGAACTCCCACCCTGACTCAATAAGGCTCCACATTGAAGTGACAGTTCTATAAGCCATTTCAAAAACTACTATAAATTTCAACTATGGCATTAATATTAATGCCATTCACTCACAATCAGGAATATGATAAAGCATAAGTGAGGATAAATTATAAGTATTAGAAGAGAGTTTAAGACAAATAACACAGCTAGGAATGCTCGTTGTTATTGGAAGCAGCCTTCATAACGTCCCATAAATCGTGTGTGGGGGCAGTTGTGAGTAGGTGATTCATAGGTTAGTCTAATAACAGTACACAGGTTCATGGTGGATGTTCAGGACCATTATCTGATAGCACATAAACTACAGTGATTTTAATGCTTTTCATATTGAATAAAGGCTTTTTTTACCTTACTAAGATGTTAGTGACACACTTTGCTTAGTTTCTACAATTAATCAACGAATTTCCATTTCTAAGGAGGTTTCAAGGTATTATGATAAGACAGGACATGTTTTTTTAAAAGATAAAGTGAGTCTCTGTCATGTATATGGAATATGATTGTAATAATATTTGCCTTAATGCACTTTTTTCTTTATTACATAGAATTGATTATCTATCTGCTAAAGCTTATCTATCTTCCACAAGGAACAGGTTGCAAGATCTATCTGATTCAGAATATATAATAAAATGAATAGAGCAGTGCACAAAGAGAAACAGCTTAATTATTTAAGCATAAATTATATTTTTTAAGCTTCTTTGGGATCAACTGATATTATTGTTCAGCAACTATCTTGCTTCCCTTTTAATTATCTCCTTTCTCTTCTAACAGCATTTTTAGCTCTGTTAAAAATATTGTGTCATAGATATTTGACCCTTCTATTTACATACAGACCAGTCATAAATGAAGGATACCTTTATAATAAACTATACAATTATTATGTAACTCTTATTTTACCTTTATAATAACATTACATAATGAAAGTATGATAAATGCTAATTTTTATTATGTAGGGAAAAACTGCTTTCATACAATGTTGATTTTGACACTGTTTTTCATCTCCTGTGAATAACTTAAGAAAATTGAAGGAAAAGTGATATTTTGGTTACATTGCTGGACACTTTTCTCATTCAGACATAGTCTTTCAAAATTAAGACCAATCAAGAAACAATGTCAAAAGTCGCCTTGAAAATGCTAATTTATGTAAACAGAAATCTAACGAACTCTATGTACTTCATGTGTATAGAATATATATGAAGTTTTCTATACAGGAATACATTCTGAAAACTTAAGTCACTGTCATTTATAATAAATAACAACATTTAGCAGATGCCTCACTGGGAACTGAAGAAAGGATAAAATAAATCTAAAAAACTGAAATTTGTCACACTTCAGACAAACTACATCTCTTAATATTTTCTCAGTATCCACTCATCCATATCATATTAGGAACCTCTAGGATATTAATGGTTTTAGGAGTAATATTGGTGATATCACTTCTAAAACCGACTAGAAAGATTCTTTACTGATGCGTTGAAATTTAATAACAGAATCCCTACAATACACTGAGACATACTATTCCTATAATACATTGTGAAATATGTGGCATACTATTTTTTAGATCTTGTTAACTCTGATTCATAAAATGTGACATTTCTTATGCCATTTGCAAGACAGTTAATTTATCCAGCAAATCTCATGATATTTTCTACACTCGAAAAGCTTTACTATTTAGTAATAAAAACTGTTTTTGAAGAGGTAGAAGTGATGTAGATGTGTAATGTGATAAATAGCAGCTTGTGTTATAAATTGTAAAGTAATCCACTCTTGAATGCTGAAATATTAGTTTCCAGTTCAACAAGGTGCAAAACAGCTACAATAAAATGTTAACTATCAACTTGGCACAATATTTTTATGTAGCTGTATCAAAGCTTTAGTGATACAAATCTAACCTTTCTACTGTGTATGCTTTTCTGATAAGTATCTCAGCAGAAAGTTTTGCGATTTGGAATATTAATATCATAGGAAGAAGTTATATGTGTAATATTTTTCTACAGTTTTTACCATCAGGAAAAAATATTCAAAATACACTGATTAGTCATTTGTTGGGAAAGAGAGTATTTTTATCTAAATATTAAACGTTAAACTTTTAGTAGTCGAAAATGGGAAATAACACAATGATTTATGTCTTTTTAGTACTTGTCAAAGTAAGGGAGATTCTAATAGAACTCATATTTACAAAATTGTGAATAATCTGACAGAATTTGAAAGTCAATAGGTATTTAAAAAATACTACCTGCCAATAATAAAATGCAATGTGTCATTACATTATATGATTGTTTGGCTACACAGTTAGAATTTGACGATTTCTACAGAAAAATCTTTAAATATTATCTATGGTATTCTCTTTTTGGGAAAATGATAATTGAATCTTTCAATAAGGTCTTAGAATCATTAGTGTGCATCATGTTTTTAAGCAGTTTCATCTTCTGTAGAAAATAATAGATTGATATACCTTTCAGAATACTCTTTTAGTTACCCATAACCTAGAAACATTAGAAGTGCATTTTTTAAAAAAAGGTATATGGATTTTTCAAGAATTCCTATAAATGATCATTGTTATAAGCAGCAGGATGATTGGTTTATCTTAAGTACACAGTAAAATTTTTCCATTCAAACATAAAATCACCATGAAATATCTAAGTATTATAGACCCTGTATCATTTATATCATTATTATATTTTTATAAATCGTCTGCTAATATTTACTGGAAACTTTCTTGGTACACAGCATTTTCTTAAATAATAAGAAGGCCATGCATGATTTGGTTTATGGAGCAAAGAACTTTATGTAGCAAACATGAAGTAATAATGCTGGCAAGTCAAAAAGAATAAAAAAAAATTCTAGGATTTAGTTATACAGCAAGATGGATGATTTAATTGCTAAAATTTCAGTAGGCTCTATCTCAAAAGGACAAAAAATTAGAAAAGAGAAAGAAAATGTTTCTCAAGGGGCTGCTAGCAAAGAGAATGTGCAATATTTAGGAGTGTTAGTATTTGGAAAGCAGTAACGTCTTAGCAATTGTGAGAAGAGGAGGAGTAATATAAAGAAGCAGAGAAACAAGGAGGGCAAGTGATGGAGAGAGGGAGCAGTGGTGAGAGAAAGAGAACTGAGTGACAGAAGAGATGTATTTTAGCAGCAAGATAGTGTGAAAAGGGCACACTTATGAAATATTTACAGATTTGTACATTTGCAAAAACTCAACTACTTTCTGAATTATTTTTTAAAGAAAGCTATAACCTAATAACAACCTAAGGATATGGAGAGCGGGGAGGGAGGGGGATTCAAGGGTTCACTTCTGTGGTTTATCTTACAAAGTACAAGTGAATCTTTCTATGAGTAGAATATGAATGTTTTAACACAATAACTAAGAAAATTACATGAAGGCTGTATTAACCAGTTTGATGGAAGTGTTTCGGATTGTGTGTGAAAACACCACACTGTACTCTAGAAGTTCCTTAATGTACATAGTTACTACTCAATTAAAAAAAAAAAAGATTTAACTCAAAGACATAATTTCCTCATTTGTATGGGTAAAATTGTCCTACTGTGTATATATTCCATATCTTCTTATTCATTCATCCACTGGTAGACGTTAAATTGATTTCATATCTTTTGAGATAACATTGATGAAAGTGGAGGCCATTAATTTTAACTGACACAAATAAGGCACAGAAAGTCAAATATTGTGTGCTTTCACTCATCAGTGAGTGGTAGATATTGGAGAATTAGAAGGATTATGGGATGAATAATTAGAAATTGCTTAAGAGGTATGATGTTCATTGTTCGGGTGATGGATGCACTAAAAGCCCTGATTTGACCACTACACAGTCCACACATGCAACAAAATTGCACACATACCTCAAAGATTTGGTATAAAAGCATGTCATACACCTTAAATATATATGATTTTTCTGCATCAATTCTACTTCCAAAAAGCTAGAAATAAATAAAATATTTTAAAGTTAACTCCTACTTTAACTATGGTAATACCCTAGAAAAATCACATATCTAAGAAATATATTTTGAGGAATTTTGATATTATTAGGTTTGAGGTGTAAAAAATAGCCAGGAACCCCAAATTAAATTATTCCTCTCACTTGAGGATATCATCTTTTCTCCACCTAATTATCCTTTTATTAGACTTCTGACTCAAAAAGCTGTTATCAGACAGACTTGTGCTCCAAAACTATGGGGAAATAGTAAGATACAGTTTTAGATATGAATAGAATGTTTTGTTTAAGACTGGGTATGCTAAAATTAGAATCATTTTAATACTTTTAGGAACATTTAACAATTACATGAAACAAAATACAAATCACCATAAGTTTACAAGTTGGAAGTTTATTGTTAGCCAACTGTTATGGAGTTAATGTCTATGCCTCCTAAAATCTATTCATTGGATTGCTAGACCCTGAATGTAATGGAATCAGGAGTGAGAACCTTTACAAGGTCATGAGAGTATAGCCCTTGTGATTAGTGCCCTTATTAAGGACACTTCAAAGAGCTAGCTCAATTTCTCTCTCTCTGCCATCTTAGTGTCACCAGAATTTCTTCTTCAGCAAGTCCTTGGTCTTAGGGAGTCAAAGAATTAATCCATGAACCACAGATCAGTGGTAAGAAAGGATTTATTTTGTTGGGGACCAGCCTCAACATGTGGTGGATTTACTTCCCAGTGGCCTGGCGATGCGAGGAGACCAGAAAATTATTAGTAGGAGTTATAAAATATTAATATGGAGAAATAATAGACAGACAAAGAGATAGTTTTAAGAGCAGCAGGGCTCTGAAGGTGGCACACCTTTCCTCGTGAGGCTTCCAGTATGCCACCCTGAGTATCAGGATAGCTCATATTTATTTCATCCATCAGTGTTACAGTCATAAATCTCATGAAAGCAAGGCAAACAATCCCCTCATGGTTCTTTCTGTACTTGTGTTCCTAATTAACCAGACTAACTCTGCAGCTGATTATATTAATTGCATGGATTTACTTACTACATTTTATTGTTTTAAAGTATTATGGTCTTAATGTAAACAAAGTCTTGATAAGGAAGCCAATCAGAGGCCAACTCAAGCACCAAATCCTAGTTGACCCAGAGTCATCACAGATGTGATATTTTAGCACTTTGACAGCCCTGTGTCCAAACAGATATACTCCTCTGGCCCAGTCAAGGTGACAAAAGAAAAGACATCTTTCTTCTCCTTATCTGGTCCAGAGCAAGTCTTCTTCAGTTGGACAAAGTTCAAAGAATTCACATTTTTAACTCCCAAAAACCACTGCCTCAAAGCACACAGCCTTGTCCTGGCAGAAAGCTGCTTTAAGGCCTCCAGCCAACTGCTACGCTACAGCTGCAAGGGGAGGGGGTATAGACAACACATCGGGCTGCAGAAATATTAAAGTGACAGGATCTTACACCTTGTGCTTAGACCCAGGAAAAATGGGTTCAAACTGAATCCCCATAACTGTCTCCCTTTGTCTAGAATTTGTTCCTTATTCCTAACAACATTTCTAATCTACTAACAATTAATAATTGAATATTGGTTTCAAACTTATAAAATCATTATAATTAGTATTGCAAGCACATCAAGATATGACTCTTCCCTTAGGTCTACCCACATGAACCCTTCATTCTTTTACAGAAAAGAAAACAAAAAGAGCACTAGAGCTTCTGGCAGAGGGAAAAATCCTAAAAATGAATAGATGCAGCTCCTTCCATTGGGGCAAGTTTAATAAATGTATTGACAAATGAATGAATACAGTCCCTGTGAGGGCATCCCTAGGTCTAGGAAACTTACATGAAAATGACCAGGACTGGGAAATGGGGAGGGGAGGAGGTCCCTGTTCAGCTGTAAGTGCTGAGGAGGGGGAGACAGAGGTAGAGGCCCAAAATAATACTGCTCCTGGAGTGGAGGTGGCAACCTGGAGGTATTTCCCAAGTAGTTGTCTGGCCCCTCTGGCTACTTTAGTCTTCTGTGGCCCCCTTTGCTCACCCTCCCACCTACTGGCTCCTCTGCCCACCGCTGCACCGACACCTGAGCAGAGACACAGAAGGCCCAGAGACATCAGCTGGGCCAGGCACTTAGGGCCACCACCACCATCTGTCATTAAGATACAAGCAAAGATGATAGTCTGCAGCAAGGAACAGGGTCCTTGCTGAACACAACCATGCTGACACCCTGATCTCATACTTCCAGACTATAGAACCATGAAAAATAAACACCTGTTGCTTAAAATGCACCCAATCTACAGTATTTCTTTATAGCAGCCAAAACCAAGACAGCCATCTTCTATAAACATTTACTGTATTAAAACACTTGAGGTCTTCTGAATATAGGAAAATAAAACTATTCCATGATTTTACTATAGCCACCCTTGAGATTTACTCTTCTAATAAGTTAGGTTCCACTGGGAAATAGAAATATATCATACTTTAGACATACTGGTATCGGCTGGTTGCCACAAGAAACTGGAAGTATTAATGCAAAGCTTAGAACACTGTGCCAAGGAATAGAAGATGAAATGTCCACATAGGGAGGTGCCCAGACAGGCTCAGCAAGAGGCACTAATTTATGGATGACACACCACAACAAGATAGCCAGACTAGATACACCATAGATTTCCTTAGACTCTGATGTACTTGGGTTTTATCCCCGTAACCTGAAGGAAAAAAAAAAGATTTAAGTTCTGCCAGGATTCTGTCTATAGATGTTTGTTTGTCTGGAAAAGAGAAAGTAATTAACAACACTGCAACCTCAATCACCAACAGTTACTGAGACGCTCTGTGAGAATAATGGTGAACAAGCAAAGACATTTCCAGAGATCAATTCACTGCCTGAAAAATAAAACTGTTTTCTCTTCTCCAGGAACCCTGAAGAGCAGCTGTCAGCGGAAGTTTCTGTAAAGACCAGATAGTAAATATTTTAAGTTTTGTGGGCCATATGGTGTCTGTTTCAACAACATAACTTCACATATGTAGTGTGAAAACAGCCATATGTATATATAAACAAATGAACATGGGTGTGTTCCAATACTTTATTTACAAAAACAAACAGTAGGCTTGATTTGGCCCATGGGCCAGAGTATGCTGACCCCAGATAAGATTATATTATAGATGGCAAATCTTGGTATAGCGGTATGGGTATGGTAAGGACATCTTATGAAATGTCAGTTTGATTATTTTCTATGTAGTTCCATTTCTCCCTTTTGTAGAATGTCTACCAAGGGGTTATTTTTCTTTTTCCAATCTAAATGAAGTAGAAATAAGTATTCAGATAAAACAAGAGGTGGTCACAATGATTCTCTAAAAATAGCTGGTAGGAACATTTTTGTTTTCCTTTCAAGAGAATAGAAATTGGCTCTAGGAGAAGAGTAAGAAAAGGCAAATGATATTTAAATGGGGGAATAGCCTAAATAAATAAAGTATTTTCATGTATGATGAACAGAACTTTCTTTTACAGATCATCCAAAAACTACTCTACCCCAAACTGAAAACAAACAAATCAACAAATTAATAAGTGAATAAATCTCAATAAAATGAGAAATCATTGCCTGAGGGCACAGAGCCCAGATTTATACTAGCATAATGTGAAATGATTGTCTGGTGTCTTAAGAAAATGTAAAACATTGAATTAAAAAACAAACAAACAAACAAACATGCATGGCCTAATGAAATGCTCTGAGCAAGAGAACATGGTGGTTGTTGAAATGACTGAAACGACAACAACAATAACAAACCTACAGAAGAATAATTCAAATGAGTTAGACCTGGCAGACAAATTAATGAGGATAATAGACTTAAGAACTTTTGAGAATGAAAAATAGAATCTAGAAAAATCTATAAATTATAGGAAAATAAACAGATGAAAGCACTCCAGGTAAAGATAAGAGGTAGATAAACCTCGGGTTAATAATACCTTAGAATATTTTGGTCAAACTCCAATCCAGATGCTGCCATGAAGATATTTTTACACGAGATTAATATTTACATAAGTATATTTTGAGTAAACAAATTACCCTTCTAAAGTGATAGATCTCATTCAATGCCTTGAAGCCCATAAGGAAAATGGCTAAAATCACTTGAGGAAGTTGTCATTCTTGTTCAAAGCTATTTTGGGACTTCAGACGAAACATCAGCTGTTCCTTGAGTCTCTCACGTACTGGCCTGCTCAGCAGAGTTCACACTCACCAGCCACTGCCATCATATAACCCAATTCCTTCAATAAATCTCTCTCTGGTTCTTATCACTGTGTTTTTATCACTTTCTCTCTCTCTTAGTCTCTATCTTAGTCTCTAAGTCTCTCTCTTCGTCTCTATTCTCTCTGTCTCTCCACACACACACATATTAACATGTCCTATTTTTCTGGAGAACCATTGTCAATACATAAATCATGTAGGTTTAATCATTAAGAAATTGAAAGATTTGTAGTGGGTTGAATCATAGCACCCTGATCTAATTATAGAATTTGTGAACATCATCTTATTTGAAAAAAACAGAACCTTTGGATGTAATTAAATAAATAAACTTAAAATGAGATCATTTTAAATTATTCAGGTGGGGCTTAATCCAATAAGAGAAGTGAGGAGGATTTGGCCGGCAGCAGAAAGAAGGTGCTGTGAAGACAAAGGCAGAAATGGCAGTGATATGGCCATGAATTAAGGGATGTGGCCACCAGCAGAAGCCAGAAAAGACAGGAAATAGATTTTTCCCTAGAGATTTTGTGACACACACACTATAGCAAGATACCTGTACTCTACATGTCATGCCAGATATTTTAACTTACCTTGAACTCTGGTGGACTTGGATTTTACATAGCCATTGCTAGGAATATGGTCCTGCCCACACCTAGATTTTGAACTTTAGGCCTCCAGAACCTTGAAAGAAGCAATTTCTGTTTTCCTATCTTTTGAGTCACTGATCCTGTGGTGATTTGATATGGTAGCCCAAGTAAACTGATACAAGTTTAAATAGTAAATATCACAAATGTTTACTAGGAGTTCTAAAAGTGGAGAACATTAAGCAAATCAATCATTATGAAAATTGTTCTGAGAATTTTCCAGACTGATGAAGGACAAACTGAAAAAGGACAAATTCTAAAAGAAAGAATTGATTCAAGTTTGAATTTATAATTCCAAAGAGAAAATCACTCCAAAAAAAAAAAAAAAGGAAAAGAAAAAGAAAACATCCTAAGAACAGTGATAACTATGGTACAGCAAAACTTATAAATAAATACGAGGTCAAAGAAGAAATCGTGTGGAATATTAAAGTAGCATAATGTACTGAATAATATGGAAAACAAATCAAAATATGTGGGACACAGCTAAGCAATGCTTAGTGGAAAATCTAATAGTCTATATTAGAAATGAAGAAATATCTATAATCAATGATTCAAACTTCCAAATGAGAACACTAAGAAAAGAAGAGCAAAGTAAAACCAATGTAAACAGAAAGAAGGAAATAGTAAATATTAAGACTGAAAACAATCACAGATATAGAATAAACATAATAGAAAATTCAGAAGTCCAAATGCTGGTTCTTTGAAAAACTCAGAAACATTGATAAACTCATAGTGATCAAGAAAACAGACCATGTACATTGCAAATATCAGCCACCAGAGACAAGATACCTCCATAGATTCCATAGATAGAAAATGTTAGAAGAATGTTCTAGATAGTATGATGATGAATTGCACAGCTTAGATGAAATATTAATTTTTTATAAATGATAAGTGAACAAAACTAGCATGTGATGAAAATCTCTATAGCTTTATACCTGTAAGATAAATTGAATTTATTCCTGAAAGTCTTTCCACAAACAAACAAACAACAATAGAGGCATGAGGAGTTTGTTGGTAAATTCTAGTTTAAATCAATTATTTAAGAAAAAATTACCCCAGTTGTAATTTCATAGAATGGGGAAAGAGGAAAATGTTGTCAAGCCATTTTAAAAGTCCAGCAGAATTTTTGCAACACATTTCACAAAAACTTGACAAAAACTATGGAATAGCTCACAAAACTTAAGAAAATATTATAAAAAGAATGTATTAATATGTAAAAGAGTAATACACAATGACTACCTTAATCATTTTGAGTTGCTATAAAAAGTTACCACAGAGTGCGTGGCTTAAACATCAGACATTTATTTCTCATGGTTCTGGAGGCTGGAGTGTAAGATAAGGATGGTCATAAGGTCAGGATCTTGGTAGAGCCCCTCTTCTTGATTTAGACATGGACATTTTCCACACCTCTCAATAAAATGCCCAAGGATCTGGACTCCATGGAGGACAGGCTTGCAGACCTCGGGGTGAGGTTGAAAGGGAGAGCTGGGAGTTCAGAATTGTAGGTAGAGAATATATACAGTTTTATGCCTGGCGGAAGAGTTCCATGGCACACTAGTAGGTTCTCTCTGGTGTAGGAGTTCCGTTTTTTAGAGGGTCTCTCCTGTGGGATAAAATAGGAGGATATCTGAACTCTGCTTATTTATTTGTAGAAAGTACACTGTAAGCTGTTCTCAAGGGACTCCTGTCCACTTGGAGATGGATTTTGTACCTATTGTTTGTTTCCTTGGGGTCATAGCCTCCTCAGCAGGGTTGATGTGTGTTCTTCAACCTTCTCTCTTGGCTCAGCTCCAAACCATC
>CAUYTI010142905.1:0-10899 GCA_963575145.1 Galago senegalensis
CATGTGAGCACGTGTAAGCCAGCACCCCGCACATCCATAACTGTGCCTTAACCACCCAACAGGTGAAGCAGGTTAAACCCGCACCCAACAAATGCATAACATTGGCGTAAACAGCCTACGTCAACACTACTGAACGCCAGCCCCCCCCCATCGCACACCCCTACCCTACCCGTCGCACGTCCGCTCTCTCCACTTCCTGACCTGTGCCTTCACCTCCCTCCATGTGAGCACGTGTAAGCCAGCACCCCGCACTTCCTGACCTGTGCCTTCACCTCCCTCCATGTGAGCGTGTGTAAGCCAGCACCCCGCACTTCCTGACCTGTGCCTTCACCTTCCTCCATGTGAGCACGTGTAAGCCAGCACCCTCCACCTCCTGACCTGTGCCTTCACCTCCCTCCATGTGAGCGTGTGTAAGCCAGCACCCTCCACTTCCTGACCTGTGCCTTCACCTCCCTCCATGTGAGCGTTTGTAAGCCAGCACCCTCCACTTCCTGACCTGTGCCTTCACCTCCCTCCATGTGAGCACGTGTAAGCCAGCACCCCGCACTTCCTGACCTGTGCCTTCACCTTCCTCCATGTGAGCACGTGTAAGCCAGCACCCCACACTTCCTGACCTGTGCCTTCACCTCCCTCCATGTGAGCGTGGGTAAGCCAGCACCCCTCACTTCCTGACCTGTGCCTTCACCTCCCTCCACAGCAAACTTCTTTAGCAAGCCATCTGATCTCCACTCCCCTTTGTCACTACGGTGCCATTGGATTGCTCTCATCAGGTCACCCATGCAACATCCCCTTCTTGGGGAGATCTTGTGGTCACTTCTTGGATCTCATTGCACTTGTCCTCTTGGCAGTTCTTGTCCAGACCTGCTGGTACTGGGGAGTCTTAAACTGGTCTCCTGTTCCCTGTCACC
The DNA here is from genome assembly GCA_963575145.1 of Galago senegalensis. Classification (NCBI taxonomy): domain Eukaryota; kingdom Metazoa; phylum Chordata; class Mammalia; order Primates; family Galagidae; genus Galago; species Galago senegalensis. Next base: position 909 of record CAUYTI010142905.1, read on the forward strand.
GTTCTCCACAAGTGCAGAAAGGACCATTTAAACCATAAGTCAGATTGTGCCATTCCCCTGTGTAGGGTGCTGCTGTGGCACCCCAGGTGAAGTCTGGATGCCCTCTCTGGCCAGAGGCCCTGCATGATGAGACCCCTGCCTGTACCCTCTTCACGCTCCCTCCCGCCGCCATCTCTGCACACCTGTCCTCACTTCCCCACCTGGAGAGGCTTCTCTTGGCTATGCGTTTATTTATCACTAGCCCTGACTATCCCATTAAGTTACCGTCTTTACTTAAGTACTTACTTGTGTTTTTCCACCCAGAGTGTGAGCTCTGAGGGCAGGGTCTTTGTCTATGTTTCAGAACCCAGTGCACTGCTGGCACAGGCTGGAACCACATTCTGAAGAAATACATGAGTGACTGGGGGAAGGCGGCACGTGTCAGTGTATGTCATGCCCAGGGGACAGCTGGCACAGGTCTGGGGGACTGTGCAGCAAAGGATGTGGAAGGGAGCAGCCACAGTAAGGGCTCTCTGGTGAAATGTAAGAAGAAAAGCTGGCCCAATAAGTTTTAAAGAAGAGGAGAGAGGAAAACCATCTTCTGGAAAGATTTCTCACAGGCCTGAGGGACAGAGGGTAGAGAGGGGTGCAGAGGTGTCCTGATACTACCAGGCAGCTGGCAGGTGCTGTGGGCCAGAGGGCCAGGCTGAGGCCAGGTGCTGCTGCCACTCAGGGTGTGAGCACAGGTCCCAGCTCCTAGTTCTTGCAGCAGGCCTACAGATAGACTGGTACCTTTGAGACTAGTCACTGAGGCTGGGTGTTAGTTCCTTTGCCATCATTTGTCTTCCATCTCCCAGCTGGTAGCCACTGCTTTAAAAACAGGTAGATGCCATGGTTGGCTGTGTCTAAGGCCATGTTTTATGCTGATGGGGCTTCCAGTGCTGGGGGGTTGGTTCCCACTGGGCACACACATGCCTGAGCAGAGGCGGAGGTCTGGTCTGGTCAGTAAGGCCCTTGGAATCAAGTCAGAACCAAGGTAATCCAGTTCAGAGGCCCTGTCCCTTCACTGGGGGTAGAGTCAGCCCAAACCTGGCTGGTTCTCAGGAGCACATGGGCACTACAGGGCAGGGGGGTGATGAAAGTGGACTGAGGGGTATGGACAGGTGCCTTGGAGAGCCTACTTGAAGCTGCCCCCAGAGGGCAGGAGCCTCCTCTGCATACCGGGCCAGCCTCAGAGGCCCTTTGTGTGCCTGCAGGTGGCCAGCTGCCCTAGAGCAGCACTGCGGTGGTGGTGGTGGGGAGGGGAAACATCACCTGGCTAGTAGCAGTGTCTCTCCAATTCTGAACAGCACAAAGCTGTCTTTGATTATCTAAAGGAGTGTAAACATAACATTTTGATGGTACAGATAATCTAATTCCTTTGTCAGGGGCCACATGCACAGTGGTGTTGGGCCTCATGGGGCTCAATCTTGTTTTGTTTTGTTTTTTTAAGAGTCTTGCTTTATCACTGGCTTGAGCACAGTTATGTCATCATAGTGCACTGTAACTTCAGACCCCTGGGTTCAAATGATCTTCCTGCTTTAGCCTCCTGAGTAGCTGGGACTACAGGTGCCTGTCACCACTCCTGGCTAATTTTTCCATTTTTAGTAGAGACAGGGTCTCATTCTTGCTCAGGCTGGTTTCAAAATCCTGAGCTTAAGTGATCTTCTGCCCAGGCCTCCAATCTCTTTGTCTCACTCTTTTTAGCTGTCAGCTTGTGATCACATCATGGGTATACCCTGCAGCGACAAATAAAGGCAAGTTATGTCCTATGTTTTGAAGCCGTCTCTGTGTGCCAGGCACTTTGCGTGCCTAATCTTGTTTAATTTTTACAACATTCTGGGGACAGATACTATTACCTTCACCACTTCACAGATAAAGAGGAGGCTCAGAGAGGTGTGTTAAGCCCAGGGCCACCAGGAAGCTAGGACTGGACAAGCCTACCTTCCCAAGAGCCTTCAGCATATGAACAGCTGAAGGGAAACTCTAAATGCTGAAATATTTCATGGGCAAAGAAAACACCAGGTAAATAGCGATATGGCGGAATGAGGAGAGAAAGCTACAACCTGGCCAACAGAATGTGACTACTCAACTGCTCCAGGGATCCACAGAGGAACTCTTCCCATGGCCAGCCTTTCCTGCTGCCTCAGATTCATTACTGACCTTCAGGAATTGTGCTTCAGATATGGTTATTCTCCCCTAACAGCATTAACAGGATGTGCTTTTTTTTTTTTGAGACAGAGTCTCAAGCTGTTGCCCTGGATAGAGTGTCCTGGTATCATAGCACACAGCAACCTCCAAATCCTGGGCTCAAGCAAGCCCCCTGCCTCAGATTTTCTATTTTTAGTAGAGACAGGGTCTTGATCTTGCTCAGGTTGGTCTCAAACTCATGAGCTCAAGCAATCCACCTGCCTCGGCCTCCCAGAGTGCTAGGATTACAGGCGTGAGCCACTGTGCCTGGCCCAGGATGTGCTTTTGGTTTCCGAGGTGAATACGCTGGAGACCCTGGCATTGCCAGCAGGAACTAATGGCAAATAGCAAATGTATTATACCTTCTTCTTGGGCAGAAATCAAGTTGAGGATAGACTGTTGAGAATGGCCTTCTAACAGTCTGGAATGGAAGGGGGAGTACATTTTCTAGAGGGTTGATGCTTAAGTGGGATATGAGCAGGAGTGCAAGGGCACTTGGATTAGGAGTGGGTCATGGAGTGGGCACAGGCCTGAGGCTGTGGAGGTGGTGGGGGGAGCAGGGAGCTGGCTGATCAGGAAGGCCTGGAGCTTGCTAAAGGTGTTGGATTTTGTCCTAAGTGTGCTGGTGAGTCCCTGAAGGAGTTGTGTTTTGTATTTCTTTTTTGAAACAGAGTCTTATTTTGTCACCCTTGGTAGAGTGCTGTGCTGTCATAGCTCACAGCAACCTCAAATTCTTGGGCTTAAGCAATCCACTTGCTTCAGCCTCCCAAGTAGCTAGAACTATAGATGCCTACCACAATGCTGGCTATTTTTTAAAGATGGGGTCTCAACTTGCTCAGGCTGGTCTCCAACTCCTGAGCTCCAACAATCTACATGCTGTTAAGGTTACAGGCATTAGCCACTATGCCTGGCCTGAGTTGTGTTTTTAAATTAATTATTATTATTATTATTTGAGACAGAGCCTCAAGCTGTCCCCCTGGGTAGAGTGCTGTAGCATCACAGCTCACAGCAACCTCCAACTCCTGGGCTCAAGCGAGTCTCCTGCTTCAGCCTCCCAAGTAGCTGGGACTGCAGGTGCCCGCCACAACACCCAGCTAGTTTTTGGTTGCAGCCGTCATTGTTGTTTGGCGGGCCCGGGCTGGATTCTAACTCTCCACCTTAGGTGTATGTGGCTGGCGCCTTAGCCACTTGAGCCACAGGCACCAAGCCTAATTAATTTTTTTTTGAGACAGAGTCTTACTCTGTCACCCTGGGTAGAGTGCTGTGGCATCAAGTGATTCTCTTGCCTCAGGCTCCCAAGTAGCTGGGATCACAGACGCCTGCCACAACACCTAACTATTTTTAGAGTTGGGGTCTCACTCTGCTCAGGCTGTTCTTGAACTCCTGAGCTCAGGTGATCCACCTGCCTCAGCCTCTCAGAGTGCTGGGATTATAGGTGTGAGCCACTGTGCCTGGCCTAATTATTATTATCATTATTGAGTTAGAAATCAACCAGTAGGCACAGAAGGAAACATTAAAAAATACAGAAAGTTACAAAAGGGAAAGTGAGAGACCTCCTCTCTTGCCCCCACCAGTCCTTCTGTGGGGCAGCCCTGCAGACCTACTGTTGGCATTTCCCCTGAGGGTCACTCCATAGCTCACGCCTGCTTGTGTGCTGCCATCTTTAAGCAGAATTTGCTGACTCCAACTATATAACATGAGGATTGTAGCTCATGCAAGCGCTCTCCTCTACCTCCACTTCTTTCAATTTTTGTTCTATTTGATTTTTTTTTTTTTTTTGAGACAGAGCCTCAAGCTGTCACCCTGGGTAGAGTGGCATGACAGCTCACAGCAACCTCCAACTCCTGGGCTTAAGTGAGTCTCCTGCTTCAGCCTCCCAAGTAGCTGGGACCACAGGCACCTGCCACAATGCCCAGTTATTTTTTGGTTGCAGCCATCATTATCGTTTGGCGGGCCTGGGCTGGATTCAAACCCGCCACCTTAGGTGTATGTGGCTGGTGCCTTAGCCACTTGAGCCACAGGCACCGAGCCTCTATTTGATTTTTTTCTGTGAATATTTCAGCCTACATTTCTTTCTGTTAACTGTCAAGAAAACTGAGGAAAAACAGGCTCTGCCCTTTAACACGTCTGTTCCTGGTTTCTATCAACTGTGTTATTACCTAACTTACTTTCTAAAAGGTAGTCCGTATTGTTGTAAAGAGATGAGACTAGGTATAGTGGCTTAGGCTTATAATTCTAGACTTTGGGAGGTTAAGGTGGGAAGATCACTTGAGGCCAGGAGTTCGAGGGTACAGTGAGCTATGATGATGACACTGTACTCTAGCCTAGGGGTCAGAATGAGAACCTGTCTCAGAAAAAAAAAAAGGGAGCGGCGCCTATGGCTCAAAGGAGTAGGGCGCTGGCCCCATATGCCATAAGTGGCAGGTTCCAACCCAGTCCCAGCCAAAAACCGCAAAAAAAAAAAAAAAGAAAAGAAAAAAAAAAAGAGATCCAAACTGTATAAAAGGGTTAAACTGTATAGAAGAGTTAACTTTGAAAGTATATCACTCATCCGGATTTCTGGCTTCCCATGTACCTATCAGAGGCACCACGGTTTCTTAAAGTTTCTTCTTCACGAAATATGTATTGAGCACCATTATATTATACCATTATTTTTTATAGTGTCAAGGTTTATATAATTTACTTTTTTTTTTTTTGAGACAGAATTTTGCTATGTCACCCTCAGTAGAGTGCTGTGGTGTCAAAGCTCACAGCAACCTCAAACTCTTGGGCTTAAGGGATTCTCTTTCCTCAGCCTCCCAAGTAGCTGGGACTACAGGAGCTCACCACAATGCCTGGCTATTTTTTTTTGGTGTTGCACTTGTCATTGTTGTTTAGCAGGCCTGGGCTGGGTTCAAACCCACCAGCCCCGGTGCATGTAGCTGGCACCCTAATCACTGAGCTACAGGTGCTGAGCCCCCCATGTCCCACTGTTGGGCAGCAGTGTCCCAACGACTCAGTTAGTCTCAACCTTGGCATAGCAGTGTCTCCCAGCGTGTTGGTGTTGGCGTGTGGCTGTGTCCCGCTGAGTGCTGTTTGTTATTGTTGTCATGTTTTTTGTGAGCTATATGGTCATTCTGATGGTCATTCTGGAAAAGGAGTTCCAAAATTGCTCTGAAGGGTGGAGGGGGCCCTGGCGCCAGTGCACAGCCCACAAGGGGAGCACTTGGAAGGTGACCACAGTGGTCTTCAGCAGGGAGGTATGGAGCACTGTTCTTAGGATGAGATCATGAACTTAATAGTCAGACTGAGTATGTAGAGAGTTTCTGAAAATTGGAAACAGAGAAAGAGCATTTATGATGCTTCCCTTGCGTATAACTTCTTCACCCCAAAATGGAATAGTATGATTAGAGCAGGAAATGTCATCCTGCCAATACTCCCTTGCTTTCCAAAGAGGCAGTTCTAATGTCCAGGCAGACGGGTCCTGTTTTCAGATGCTATCCATTGTTCAAAATTATGCCACATTTTTGTCTGCTTCATGTTTAGAACATGAATTTCCCATGTTAAAATTAAAGGAGGAGGCTCGGCGCCTGTGGCTCAAGTGGCTAAGGCGCCAGCTATGTACACCCAAGGTGGTGGGTTCGAATCCAGCCTGGGCCCGCCAAACAACAATGATGGCGGCAACCAAAAAATAGCTGGGTGCTGTGGCAGGTGCCTGTGGTCCCAGCTATTTGGGAGGCGGAGGCAGGAGACTTGCTTGAGCCCAGGAGTTGGAGGTTGCTGTGAGCTGTGATGCCACTGTACTCTACTAAGGGCAATAAAGTGAGACTCTGTTTCTAAAAAAGAAAAAAACAATTAAAGGAGGAAACACAGCTTCCCACATCTGTGTGAACATGCAGCCTCTCCATCATCCTGACACGCCCGCCATGCACACTGCACAGCTGCTGAGTCTTCCTCACTGCGCTCTTGAACTGAACTGCGTTTACCATTTCTTGGGGAGTCTTCCTCACCGTGCTCTTGAACTGCGTCTACCATTTCTTGCTGAGACTTCCTCACCGCACTCTTGGAGCACGTCTACCATTTCTTGCATTCCGTATTTTCTTTCCTCTTTCTAGATCCCAGTTTGTTAATTTGTGTATACATCCTTAGGTACACTTTTAGGACATAGGAGATAAACCTTCTGAGTTCTTTTATGTCAAAAATATTTTCTTTTCCCAAATGTGACCGGTAGGGTGACAGGATGTGACTCAGAGTGTTCTCCCTCAGAAATCTGAAGACACTATAGTGATACCAGTGTCGCTCAACTGTGCATATGATTCTTGTAACTTGTATTTCCTCTCTGGAAGCCTTTGGGATCATTTGCTTTTGCTTGGTCTTCTGAAATTTCAGGAAGTTAGGTCTAAATGTTGACTTTTAGTTTTTCTCTTTCATTGGGGATGGTATTCCTAGGTGAAGCTTTACAATCTGAAGAATTTTTTGCAGAGACAGTCTCACTTTTGCTCAGGCTGGTCTCGAACTCTTGACCTCAAGTGATCCTCCTGCCTTGGCCTCCCAGAGTGCTAGGATTATAGGTGTAAGCCATTGCACCTGGTCCGTATTTTTACTTTTAAGTCAAACATAACTAGGTCTCAAGCTTCAGCTTTGCGAGGGGGTAGGAAGTGGCTCACAAAGCTGGTCCATAGTTAGCCTTTCCTGATATTTCTGTCCCTCTTCTGGACCCAGTTCTACTACCATCTGCCAGACTGGAGCCTCTCGTCCTGCCCATGCATGGTTCTGACTAAGGGTGCCATGGCTCATCCTGAGGATCCTATCTGCCTTCTGTTTCTAGAAATTCACTAAAATCTCTGGCTTACTGGTTTGTCACTGTCTACTTGTTTTAAGGATGGTTATGTATTTATTTCTTTTTGTGTGTCTTTACTGTCATTTAAATGTGATTTTGTGAGTGACAGGTGGGACTTGGGCAAGTTAGGAATTTAGTCAGGAGTTTGATGTGGTCATGTCTACATTATAAAATAGTCATTCTGGTGAACAACTGGAAGGATGGATTGGATGACAAGATGATACAGGGGAGTCTGGGCATGGTGGCTCACTCCTGTAATCCTAACACTCTGGGAAGCCTGGGCCAGAGAATTGCTTGAGCTCAAGAGTTCAAGACCAGCCTGAGCAAGAGTAAGACCCTGTCTCTACAAAAAATACAAAAATTAGCTGGATGTTGTGGTTGGTTCCTGTACTCCTGGCTACTTGGGAGGCTAAGGCAGGAGGATCACTTGAGCCCAAGAATTTGAGGTTGCTGTGAGTTAGGCTCACATCATGACACTCCAGACTGAGGCAACAGAATGAGACTCTGTCTCAAAAAAAAGAAAAGAAAAGAAAAAGAAAAAAGAAAGAAAAAGAAAGATTGTATAGGGTAGCCAGTTGTCATCCAGGTGAGAAGGAACAGGGCAGAGGCAGAATCTAAACTTCTGTACTGAGAAGACAGATGTGTGATGTTGTTAGCCAAGGGGGTTGACAGAATTTGGAGCAGAGGTAAAGCCACAAGCCAACCAAGAGACTAGGACAGGAAAGAGTCCTGAGAACCAAAGATGGGCCTTAGAACCACAATCGGTGAACAAGGCCTAGAAAAGTGGTCAGTCAGGGCCGGGCTGAGTGAGATCCACCACTGCTGATCAGCTGGTGGGCTTAGTCTGCCTCTGGCCTTCCTGTTCTCTGTGTCCTTTGTTTCTCTGCTGGGGCTTCTCAAGACCCTTTTTCGTTCCTGGGACTGACTGAGCTCAGGCCTCTGCACATGGTTTCCCCTCTGCCTGGAATGCTCTGCTTCTTGCTGATTTTTCATTTTCACTGTGCCTCCTAAAAAAACACTCCTTCTGGGAGGCACCCAGGATACTTCTGAGCTTTCTACATAGTTGTGGCTATTTTCTAAATTATCTGTAATGGCTTTAAGGTTTGCCATCCCTTGTCGGTTATGAGCGGGGCTCATTTCTGTTGTTCTCTCATTATCCCTAGTTCTTTGTCCAGTTACTGGCTTGTGACGTATTTAGGAGTTGGCAATAATAGTCTGTATGCACGAGAATGAACACGTGTCTGTGTGTGCATGTGTATATACATTTACACTGGGGGGATTCATTCTGGTATGAATGGATAAGCTTGTTACCTAGAGATAAGAAGCCTGTGTTGAGGCTCAGCGCCTGTAGCTCAGCAGCTAGGGCATCAGACACATACACCAGAACTAGCAGGTTTGAATCCAGCCCAGGCCTGCCAAACTACAATGAAAACTACAACCAGAAAATAGCTGAGTGTGATTGGTGTGTAGGTGCCTGTAGTACACACTACTTGGGAGGCTGAGGCAAGAGAATTGCTTAAGCCCAAGAGTTTGAGGTTGCTGTGAGCTGTGACGTCGCTGAACTCTACCAAGGGTGACACAGTGAGATTCTGTCTAAAAAAAAAAAAAAAAGAATCCCATGTGGGATATCCTGAGAGGGAGGAGAAACTGGAGAGGCAGGGGAAAAACTAGACTGGCTCTGGCTTCACTGAAATCAACAGAGAAATTTTTGATAGGGAGTAGGTGAGTTGTGTTACAGACATATAAAGTACTACAAAATTTGGCATTTTCAGAAATCATTAGTAACCCAGGTTTTAAATTGCAGGGACTTTTAGAAAATTACAAAACAAATGCCACATATACAGTGGTCTGGATATAGCCGTCCATTTCCTTCGTGTTCAACACCCAGCTGAGTTAGGGAGTCCTCCTGAACCTGTCCCCTCTGATGTCGTCTTCCAGCCGGCACACCACTCAGTATGCGGTGTCAGTTAGATTCACTCACCAATCATTCGCCCGATGTCCAGTGGCAGGTCTCACACCCATAATTATTTTTGACAACTTGAAGTTGCAAAACTAATATAATAAATGAACATATACCTTTTACTTAAATGCACAAGTTCTTTTTTTTTTAATTTTTTTAGAAACAAGGTCTCTGTCTTGTTCAGGCTGGCTTTGAACTCCTGAGCTCAAGCAATTCACCTTCTTCAGCCTCCCAGAGTGCTGGGATCACAGGTGTGAGCTACTGAGTCCAGTCTAGCAATTTGTTAAGAGTGCATGCGTGCGCACAGCTATCACAGTTTGGAATTTTAAGAGATACTGCAGTCTCTACTTAGATGTTCTGAGTTCTCACAATCGTAGTCTTTATAGTTTTTCTTTTTTGAATCCATGTCTCAGGGAAAAGTCATGTTTGCATTTAATATGTTTCTATTTCTTTTTGAGAGAGTCTCACTCTGTCACCCTCAGTAGAGTGCTGTGGCGTCACAGCTCACAGCAACCTCAAACTCTTGGGCTTAAGTGATTCTCTTGCCTCAGCTTCCCAAGTAGCTGGGACTATAGGCACCCCCCACAACACCCAGCTATTTTTTTTTTTTTTGGTTTGCAGTTGTTTAGCTGGCCCGGGCCAGTTTGAACCTGCCATCCTCAGTGTATGTGACTGGTGCTGTAACCACTGTGCTACAGGCACTGGGCCTTTCTTTCTTTCTTTATTTATTTTGAGAGAGAGTCTCACTATGTCACCCTTAGTAAAGTGCTATGGCATCACAGCTCACAGCAACCTCAAACTCTGGGGCTTGAGCAATTCTCTTACCTCAGCCTCCCTTGTTGTTGGGACTACAAGTGCCCACTATTTTTTTTTTTTTTTTTTTTTTTTTTTTTGAGACAGAGCCTCAAGCTGTCCCCCTGGGTAGAGTGCCGTGGCATTACAGCTCACAGCAACCTCCAACTCCTGGGCTCAAGCGAGTCTCTTGCCTCTGCCTCCCAAGTAGC
>CAUYTI010142909.1:0-11585 GCA_963575145.1 Galago senegalensis
GCCTCCCAAGTAGCTGGGACCACAGGCGCCTGCCACAACGCCTGGCTATTTTTTGGTTGCAGCCATCATTGTTGTTTGGCGGGTCCGGGCTGGGGATTCAAACCTGCCACCTTAGGTGTACGTGGCTGGGGATTCGAACCCGCCACCTTAGGTGTAGTGGCTGGTGCCTTAGCTGGTTGAGCTATGGGCGCCGAGCCAGGACTGGGGGATTTCTGAGGCACATCCTGGTAAAAACAGCAACAACTATAACCACCAGCACCTGCTGCATCACATTTGTTGTCAGCACAGAGGCCACCTCCAGGCTCCCACCTGCAAGGACTTCTTACTGACAGGTTCTTGAGCAATTTTCCCTGAAAAACTTGTCCTTGGGTTTCTGCTTTGTGACCAACTCTGTGGTCTCTGATCAATTTATCAATGTTTGAACAAGGGCAAAAATTATCGGGAGAGCCCAAAACTGCTCAGGCACATATGAAACGCTATAGGAGAGAAGAAACAAAATGCTGTAAGAGGCTGATTTTTTCATGAACAAGAAATGTGAGTGGCTCCATCTCAACTTACAGATGGGCTGGAGGCAGCATTTTAAGTGAGTTAATTAAGGAGAAATCGCAACTAAACCCCACATAATGAGAGAGGCTGAATCTCCTGCTCCAGGGCCTTATGTTTTTATCTGTTTGCTCTTGTCTGTGATGTAAGTGCTCTGGGGGGCTCCTTGCATTGGGAAGACAAGCCCCTGATTTTCAATAAGACAAACGTTAAGGAAAAGCTATTGTCATCCAAAAGTTCCAGGACCTAGGACAGATGTCAGGGCTGAATCCAGAGGATGGTTCTTTAGCCTCAGGAATTTATTTAGACATGGCGTTGGACGGATAGAAGGTTGAAGGTTGGGAGACATGGGATCCTATCCTGGCTGACTTCTCCAGCTGTCTGACCTTGGGCAATTCACTTAATCTCTTAGAATGCCAATTTTCTTCTTTATACATCAATAAATGTTTATGGAGTGCCCATTATGTGCCTGACACTAGAAAGAGAAGTTATTACTTAATTAGCTAATTAATTAAATCGCTAAACAAATATTACTGATGTGGAAATAATAAATGTAAATATAAAAGGCGTGTATAGAGGACTGTATTAACAAAGAAAGTACAGCCCTATGAATTCAGAAGGTGCTGAAAAGTTCAGTTTAGGGTTTTTGTGTATCTTTCCTGCTTCCCTTTAACATGCTGATGTTTCCATCTAACTCTTAAATGTACTAAACCTAGTCATGGTAAGTGTTACAATGTTTAACGTTATTGTTATATTGTTATTAACTCTGTGTCATTTCCCTGGATTTCTTTTTTTTTTTAGAGACAGAGTCTCTAAAGGTACTCACCTTTGGTAGAGTACCATGGCATCATAGTTCACAGCAACCTCAAACTCGTGGGCCCAAACAATCCTCTTGCCTCAGTTTTCTATTTTTAGTAGAAATGGGGTCTCACTCTTGTTCAGGCTAGTCTTGAACTCCTGAGCTAAAGAAATCCACCTGGGCTTGGCACCTGTGGCTCAAGCGGCTAAGGTGCCAGCCACATACACCTAAGGTGGCGGGTTCAAATCCCCAGCCCGGGCCCACCAAACAACAATGATGGCTGCAACCAAAAAATTGCCAGGCGTTGTGGCGGGCGCCTGTAGTCCCAGCTACTTGGGAGGCTGAGGCAGGAGACTCGCTTGAGCCCAGGAGTTGCAGGTTGCTGTGAGCTGTGATGCCATGGCACTCTACCCAGGGGGATAGCTTGAGGCTTCGTCTAAAAAAAAAAAAGAAAGAAAAGAAATCCACCTGCTTCAGCCTCTCAGAGTGCTAGGACTATAGGCGTGAGCCACCGTGCCCAGCCCATGTCACTGGATTGATCCTAGCTTCTTTGCATGCCTAGTAATATCTGTTATCTTTTTTGGTAGTTAATCATAATTGAACAGAATAGCTGTAATAAGAAAAACTTGTTCATTTAATTAATAATACTGCCTCCTATCTTAGTTTCTTTATTTTTAAAAAAATTTCAATAGATTCAGGGAATACAAATATTTTTTGTTACATGGATGAATTGTCTAATGCTGAAGTCAGGGCTTTCAGTGTACCAATCTCTGGTAATATTTGAATGGATGCCATATATTGTGAATTTTACACTGTTTGGGCATGGATAGTCTTTAATTTTGAAAAAAAATATTCTTGGGCAAGGCATAGTGGCTCATGCCTATAACCCAACACTTTGGGAGGATAAGCCAGGAGGATTGCTTGATGACAGGAGTTTGGACCAGCCTGGGCAACATAGTGAGACCCTATCTCTAAAAAAATAAAATAAAATTAGCCAGGTGTAATGTGCGTGGTTATAGTTCCATCTGCTCGGGAGGCTGAGGCATGAGAATCACCTGAGCCTAGGAGTTTGACTCTGCAGTGAGCTACGATGATGCCACTGCACTCCCATGGGGGCAACAGAGCAAGACCTTGTTTCAAAAAAAAAAAAAAAATTACACACACACACAAAATATACTTATTTTTTGAGCTTTGTTCTGGGACATGGTCAATGACTTGGAAATAGTTTCTTTTGAGGCTTCCTTTTAAGCTTTGTTAGGGAGAACCAGAGCAATGTCTAGGGTTGATTTTGCTCCACTGCTTCTGAGCACTTGACTTGATGCCCCACATCTCGTGAAGATTTTCACTCTTCCTACTGGGAAACATACACTAGTCCCAGCCCTTTCTGGGCTCCAGGATTGTTCTGCCTGTTTCCATCATGTGGTTTCCCCACCCCCACCCCCACCATACCCAACCCCTGGCCTAGAGGGCAGTTTCCTCACATGAGTCGATGCTACTCAGCTGAAAAATCAAGAGGGCTCCTTGGCAAAGCTCTGGAGTTTGCTTTCTATTCACATCTCCTGCCTGGTACTCTGCCCTGCAATTTTTGGCTGCTTTGGCTTGCCCAAACTCTCAACTCAGGGAGACTGCTGGGCCCTGCCTGGGCTGCTCATCCATGCACTGTGCTTGGAAACCCTCTTCCATCAGGGGCCACACTCTTATGATGTCTGTTGACCAGTGTCTAAAACCTGCTATTTCCAGCTTAGTGTCCGTAGCTCAGTGGTTACGACGCCAGCCACATACACCGAGGCCGGTAGGTTTGAACCCTGCCCGGGACTGCTAAACAACAATGACAACCACAATTAAAAAAAAAAAAAAAGCCAAGCATTGTGGTAGGCGCCTATTGTCCCAGCTACTTGGGAAGCTGAGGGAAGAGAATCACTTCAGCCCAAGTTTGTGGTTGCTGTGAGTTGTGATGCCCTGGCACTTTACTAAGGGTGACATAGTGAGATTCTGTCTCAAAATAAAATAAAAAACGCTACTTCCACATTTTTTAAAATGGTAAATTCTGGCTGGGTGCCATGATTCACACCTGTACTCTCTCTCTTTTTTTTTTTTTTTGGCTGGGGCTGGGTTTGAACCTCCCACCTCCGGCATATGGGGCCAGTGCCCTACTCCTTGAGCCAGAGGCACCACCCTACACCTGTACTCTCAATACTCTGGGAGGCCAAGGCAGGAGGATCACTTGAGGTTAGGAGCTCAAGATCAGCCTGGGCAACATAGTGAGACCCCTGTCTCTACAAAAAATAAAAACAAACAGGAATAAAAAACAATTGTAAGTGCCTGGAAGGAGAATTTTAGATTAAAGGATATATAAAGTATTAAGACTTTTGATAATAAGGAAATATGAAGTTTCTTTTTAAAATGTTTGTGTGTATGCACAGTAGAATACAGTATTCATTTCTAGAAGAATCCTGACTTCTCCCTACTCCTTGGTCCTTCTTTGTGGGGATAAATTTTGCAGCTGCCTATAGATGTCACCAGAGGAAGGCAAGTCACAGGGGATAAGAACCTTGGTGTGAAAACCACAGTGCTAGAGAATGAATGGAAAACCCCATGATGAATGTAGAAGACAGCTTTGTTTTAAATCAAGATATTCAGTCCACAGAACCAAAATCTGCCCCAAAGATGGAATCAAACTCTTATTAAAACAAGAATTTATAAGCAACCAAATTAAACATTTTCCAAGTTCAGAGTGAATGAAGAAAGATTTGGTTATGCACAGGGATTCGGATCAGTTTAACTGAGGTCAAATTTTTTTTTTTCAAATTCTTTTCAAAAGCTGGTTCTCCAGCTGAGGCATAATCGCAAGTTCCTCACAAAGGGCTCCTTGTGTATCTGCTCTGGCAGGTGGGATATCATTCCTCTAACAAAATGTCACTATTCCAGATGCTGAAGGGACAGTGTTGACCAACAAATGAGATCCTCACCTTCATGAAGCTGACTTTCCAGTGAGAGGAGACAGTAAACAAACAAATAGATAAGGAAACAGGGAAACAAATAAATAAGGAGTGCTGACATGGCAACAAGACGGCGTTGGGCTCCTTGTTACCACCCATAAGCTCATGATCTCAATCCCCATATGTCCCTACAGAGAAGCAGTTTGGAGATTTTATATCCTATATGTCTGCATCTCTTTTTGGCAAACCAGTGTGCATCTGTGTGTTACAGACTGCTCAGTGGTGCAGGGCTGCGGCTCCAGCTTCATCCCTTACAACTCGCTGTGGAATAGGCACATTTAGTTTTTAGGAGGTTGGGGCCCAACTCAGCTGCATCAGAAGCTGTGTGGCCTCAAACAAGCTCCATTATGTTTGTGAACCCAGGTTTATTTCCACTATATCAATAATAATTAAGACTTGGCCTCTTAGCACAATGGGGCAAATAATGAGGAACACATGAAAACACAGGCATAAGGCCATCTCGGGCACGGTGCATTTCTCCACACTTATCTCTGTGTCTGGGAATTGCTTATTTGCTTTCCTGTTTTGGTCAATCAACTGCCCTCTCCAAGCCTCAATTTTCTTATCTTTTAAAGGGGTTTTCCCATGTGGGAAGCACCACAGAGAAACATAACCTATGGGGTCTGGCTGTACTGGAGCCCCTCTGACCCTCCTGGTTCTCAAGCCCCTTTATGCCTGGCTGGAATAGAAAGATTGCTGCCCACCCCCCCTTAGCCACTCCCTGCTGCCTGCTCTGTGGCTTCTGTTGCCCTAAGTCACAGTCTCTTCTCCCTGTCACTGCCTCCTGGGGCTGGCTGGGCTTGGAAGGCCACACAGCCTCAGCTCTGCAAGTGTCTCCTCTCCCCATGTTAACATTGTCCTTTAGTGCAGTGTGTAACCAGCCTCTCCCAAAGAGAGGTCTGGCCTTGGCCCCGGGCTCCTGGCGAGTGGTCTCTAGACTCCCGGAAGATCCTGTCTGATAGGAGTACCTGTGTTGGACTGGGGACTTTGACCGTCAGAATGTCTGACAATGTGATTTACAATGTGGCTGTCAAAGATAAACAGAGCTGGGCATTTGCTACAGGCAGCATGAGACAGATGTTGTTCACTCTACTATGGCAGGGGAGAGAGAGAGACTTCTGTATAAATTGAGCTCAACTTCCGTCTTCACAGACGTGACTGGGCATTTTAAAGGATGAACTAAGGAGGAGGAGTGAGCAGGGACTTGAGCAGCATTAGGGAAGTAGAATTATAGAAAGCAGGAAGGGGAGCTGTTTTCCAAGAATAGTAGGCAAGGAAGGGACAGGGCTAGAATGCACCTCAAGCAGTAAGTTTTTCTCACAGCTCTTGGCTTACTCATCCAGGAAGAACTTGAGTGGACTGGATTTGCTGATCATCCCAGGGACACACATGGCTCTGAGCTGTTAGAAACCAGGCTGGTGTTTGTTTAACGTAGAGTAGAGTGGGGGAGTGCACAATGAAATCATTTGTGCTAGAAGTTTGCAGTTCTTATAGACCAAGGCCAAGAGTTCAGGGGATTCCCAACTCCAGTTTGGTCAAGGAGAGTCTTTGCTGGGTCTTTCAGCCATGTAGTATCAGCTCTGACCTCTGGAGGGGGTGGAAAGGGAAGGCCAGCCACATGGACAGCATGTGACAGGACTGCAATAAATTTATAGCTGTAGAATCTCAATGACACTGCAGTTGGCAGTGCTCTGTGAATGTTGTCACGCATTGAGGCAGAGAGGAGGTGACACCATCCACAACTTCACAGGGAAAGTATAATGAAACTCCACATTTGGAGGCCTCCTAGACTCTGCCCCAACATGTCTCTTCCCCTGGATGTTTTAATTTGTGTCCTTTCCCTGTAATCCACCATAAGGATGAGTGAAACAACTTTCAGGGAGTTCTGTGAATTCTTTGAGCAAATTATCAAACTTCAGAGTGGTTTTGAGGGATCTTTCAGACTTTCACTTGGTGCTAAAAGTGCAGCCTGCTGTCTTTGGGGATAGTTCCCTCTGACTCTGTAGTGGGAATGATCTCCTCACTCCTCCATCAGTAGCCAGGTGCCCGACCTTCATGGGTGCTAGGGTGTGCAGTGGGCAGAGGCACATGTGAAGATGGGAGGATGCCCTGGCATGGGGTGGGAACACCATGGAGGAGGGAAGTCCTTTTAGGCTTGGGCCTGGTAACTGCCTGATCACTCCAGCTGCAGATATTAATGACCTTCAAGGATCAACTTTCAAGATTCAAAGTATACTTGGCAACGCAAGCAATGTCTGTAGCCACTTTCTGTGAGTTTTAAAGAAAGAACTTTGGAGACATCCCTCCTTCTGGTCTCCGTCTAACACCTGCCAGTCTCTCCCAAGGTACCAATAAAAAAGGTTCTGAATGCTTTTAGCCTGGGCCACCTCATGGAGAGGGCAGGCCTTGCTCTGCACATGGAGTTGCATGGCTTCTAGCTTATTCTATTGGCTTGGTAGCCTCATCTCTCTCCCCTATAATTCTCCAACATTTTGTAATTCTGAAATTGTATTCATTTTTATTGATATGTTACTTCTATCTATAGTTCTATTTCCAGTGGGTAAATTTGAACTGAAACCCCATTTGGGGGCTAAGTGTCATGTTTTTGGGAACCAAGCCCATGAGGAAAAGAGGTTCATGAATTAAGGTGATAGATATCCCAATCATCTTGAGTTGATCATTATACCTTGTGCATATGTATCAAAATGCCACATGTACTCCCAAAGTATGTCCACCTGTGATATATCAATTAAACATATTTAAAAAATAGACTGCATGTGGTGGCTCACACCTGTAATCCTAGCACCCTAGAGGCTGAGGTGGGTGGATCGCTTGAAGTTAGGAGTTCAAGACTAGCCTGAGCAAAGTGAGACCCCCATCTCAAAAAATAACTGTGCATGGTGGTGGGTGCCTGTAGTCCCAGATACTCTGGAGGCTGAGGCAAGAGGATCACTTGAGCCCAGGAATTTGAGGTTGCTGTGGGCTATGATGCCATAGTACTCTACCAAAATTTAGAGACTCTGTCTCAAAAAAAAGTATATATATATATATATATATATATATATATATATATATAGGTTCATTAAAGTAGTGTGTGAGATGACAAATAATGAATACACATGATTTCTAAAATATGTTATATAACCTTTCTTTCATATGATGCCTTTTTGTGTCCATAAAGTCTGATAACATAGGAAAGAATACATACTATCATCAAGAACATCAATCTTTTAGAAAACAAAGTAATATTATTTGCATTTCTAGATTTTATGGACACTCAACTTTTCCCCCTCTTCTCTTTAAAATTAACTCTATGAGAAGAGTAAGGTATTTGCTTTCCTTATTCATTGTAATAGCCAGTGAATGAATGTTTGAGTGCCTCAGAATCATTGAGAAAATGACAGAAGTACATAAAAACAAATAATGGAGACAATGTGCACATCAGTCATTTTGGATTTAAAGAAGAATAATTAGCTGACCCTTGCAAAGGACATATTTAGGGCTGGGTGGGTGTGAGGGCTCATGCCTGTACTACCTAGCACTCTAGGAGGCAGAAGTGGGAGGATACCTTGAACTCCCAGTTTGAGCAAGAGCAAGACTTCACCAATACTCAAAATAAAAAAAAATTAGCTGGTTGTCATGGCAGGTATCTGTAGTCCCAGCTCCTCAGGAGACCAAGGCAGGAGGATCACTTGAGCTCAGGAGTCTGAAGTTGCTGTGAGTGAGGCTGATGGTACAGTGCTTCAGTCTGGGCAACAGAGTGAGACTCTGTCTAAAACAAAGAAAGAAACAAAAACAAAGGACATGCTTGGTTGGGACCTAAGTACAATACACTACATGTTTTAAATTATTCTCAGTGCAGGCCACGCATGGTGGCTCACATCCGTAATCCTAGCACTCTCGGAGGCCTAGGCAGGGGGATTGCTTGAGTGCAGGCATTCCAGACCAGCCTGAGCAAGAGTGAGACACCATTGCTACTAAAAATAGAAAAACTAGCTGGGCGGTCCAGCGGGTGCCTGTAGTCCCAGCTACTTGGGAGGCTGAGGCAAGATCACTTGAGCCCTAGAGCTTGAGGTTACTGTTAGCTATGATGATACTATGGCATTCTACACGGGGCGACAGAGTGAGATTCTGTCTCAAAAAATAATAATAATAAAATAATTTTAAAAATAAATTATTCTCAGTGTAGTTCTTAGTTTTGTGTATGTGCCCACCATCTGTGAATTGTAAAAGATCTGCAAAATGCTACATCTGCTATTAAATTTTAATAATTCATTGAGATCGGCAGTGGAATTAACTACGCAGAAATACACAAATGTGTTTCTGAAGCTGTGCATGGGAGCACAGGAGCAGAAAGGACCTTGGAGTCAGAGAAGTGATATGAAGTCTTTGTCGGACTTGAGGCCCTTAGGCACCCACTTCATACAGGGTCCTGTGTATGAGTTCTGTGGAGCAAGCTCTGAAAGCTAGAAGATGTGGTTCCCTGCCTTCAAACTGCATAAAATATAATAGAAAAGGTTCCCACGAGAAAGAAATGACCATAACTCACCAGTTCCCCTGGACCAGTACAAACAATGTTGACGGAGGCTGAGGGAGGTATAAATACTCTCTGTGTTCTTCACTCATATTTATTCTTCCCCACCACCCATCCTTATCATATCAAACACATAATCCTTATGCTTTCATGGGCTGAATTGTGTCTCCTTAAAAAGATACATTTTAATCTTAACTTCCAGGTACCTGAAAATGTGATCTCATTTGGACACGGGGTCTTTACAGGGGTGATCAAGTTAAAATGAGGTCCTTAGGGTGGACACTAACCCAACATGACTGGTGTCTTTCCAAAATGGGGCATGTTGGACACAGAAACTGACATTCACAGGGAGGATGCTCTGTAAACTGGAAAATATCGGAGATTACCAGCAAACCACTGGAAGCTCGGGGGGAGGCCTGCAACAGACTCCTCACTGGCCTCAGAAGGAACCAGCCCTGCTGACCCCATGATCTCAGATTTCCAGCCTCTAGAACTATGGGAGAGTAAGTTTCTGTTGTAAGTCACCAATGTGTGGTACTTTGTTATGGCAGCCCCAGAACACATGGATATACCATGTGCCAGGGACTGACCACTGAACTGAAAGTTCTGAACACTTTCTTGTGTAACAACTCACTTGATTGTCACATCACCCCTATGAGATGGTATTGTGATAACCATCCCCCTGAGGTTGATCAGGACACTGAGGCCTGAAGCCAGGTTCGGCAACTTACCTGAGGCCACATAGCTACTAAACGACATAGCCAGGATTTGGTCTGCGCCCTTAACTACTCTGCTATACTGCCTGTCCATCAGCTGTGGGAGGAAATGCAGGCAGGCAGGGAAGAGGACACTTCTGGTGTGGGTCCCTGAAGGTCATCAATTAGGGAAGGGCCATTTAAAGTGAAAACATTCAGGCACCTTTATTTCAGTTAGGGTGAGGCGGTACCACTGCCCAAGGGTTATTATGTTTGGCCTTTGGTTTAATTAAGTAATCATTCTGGAGGTTGATGTCTTTCCTACTCTCTCTTTGCCCTGCAGGTGGGCTGTGACGACCACCCTGTTGAGAGGAGAGCAGCCTAAGACCTGTGAATAGTGGTTAATCCATCAACCACAGTGATGGCTGGAAAATTCTCCCTGTCCCCCACAGAGAACATCAGCAGAGACCTGGAATACACGGTGACTAGCACAAGGTGACTCCCACCCGATGTGGGTTGGTGCTTCATGAAAGAGCTAATTTTATTGGGAGATGGGAGGGGTAACTCTTGAAGGCCAGAAAAGGGTGACAAGGACTTGGCTGGAAAAGCTAAGGAATGGAGGAATCTCTTCCTTCCAGGATTGCCTATAGACAGATGCTTTAATTTAACTGAGCGATTTCTCAGCACACTTGTTTATAGGCAAGGTCTGGCGATTCAGAATGATAAAGTGAGTGAATCTCACTTGTGGGAAAAGTAACCCAGAGATCAACTCTGGGGAAAGAGAGATTAAGTTACAGCTAGACTTTGTTTATCTCTGCTCCTAGCTCCATTTCATGTCCTAAACTTTGTTGTACTCTTTTCTTTTCCATTTCTGTTTTTTTTTTTTTTTGAGACAGAGTTTTACTTTGTCACCCTCAGTAGAGTGCTGTGGTGTCATAGCTCACAGCAACCTCCAACTCCTGAGCTTAGGCGATTCTCTTGCCTCCGCCTTCCAAGTAACTGGGACTACAGGCACCCACCACAACGTCCGGCTATTTTTTGCTGCAGTTTGGCCAGGGCAGGGTTTGAACCCGCCACCCTTGGTATATATGGCCGGTGCCCTACCCACTGAGCCACAGGCACTGCCCTTCTTTTCCACTTCTAAAGCATGATGTCTTACGTATACTCCAACACACTGTGAACCTATTTCAGAACACAGGTGCATCATATGCAAATAAATACGCAAATCTGTAATAACTATTGACATTTGGAGGCTGAGCTGGCAGTAGGATGTCACACTGATTGTCCGTCAGGCCACTGGTTGTTCCCATTTTATAGATGATAAAACTAAGGCCCAGTGTAGCAGCTCACTGTCTCAGATTAGAGTGACAGCAGCTAACTTCTATTGGCTGCTTCTGATACAACCAGACACTGTTCCTTTATCTTCTTGTCTTTATTTGGGGATCCCTTCCCTATCAGACTTTGAGTCAAAGATTTAAGTGCAAATAGTTTAGTAGGGAGGTGGCTGCAGGAAGTGTGGCCAGGGAGTGTGAGATCAAGGCAGAGAGCAGAGGAAGCCAAAGAAGGTGCAGATGGTTGGGTCAGTGCTTTGGGCACAAGGCCACTCTGCTGGGATGTGTAGGATGCACCCCAGAACTGCCACCCTGAGGACAGAGCAACCAGAGAGCATTAGCTCCTTAACATTTCCAGTCTGGGCTCGGTGCCTATAGCTCAACCGGCTAAGGCGCCAGCCACGTACACCTAAGGTGGCAGGTTCGAATCCCAGCCCGGACCCGCCAAACAACAATGACGGCTGCAACCAAAAAATAGCCAGGCGTTGTGGCGGGCGCCTGTGGTCCCAGCTACTTGGGAGGTGGAGGAAAGAGACTCACTTGAGCCCAGGAGTTGGAGGTTGCTGTGAGCTGTGTGCTGCCACAGCAGTCTACTGAGGGCGATAAAGTGAGACTCTATCTTTAAATAAATAAATAAAGATCAGTAGGGAGATTACAACCTGTCTGACACAGCCTCTTGGCAAT